>JANTFA010158505.1:0-10547 GCA_026413405.1 Phytosciara flavipes
AAACCTCAACGAATTAGGGACCATTCACAAATTACGCACGCACTACAGGGGGTGTGCGATGAAGCGTGCGTAATTTGTGAATGACCCCTAATTTACATAGAAATCACAATCAGATAAGAAACGCGAATATTCTGACCAGAAATTTGGATGGAATTTAATGTTGTGATCAACACGTTCCATTTAATTTGTCTGGTAATTACCTGCTGGAGCCATATTAGCCGTTGACAATAATTGCCGTTTCGCAAATTTTACATACAAATTCAATCCACAGCATCCACTAAAAATTATTCAGCTATTACGGATGGAGAACGATCTCTGATAATCTTTCTCTCTTTGCATAACATTTTCGATTGCTATCGTGTAAATAGTAACAATAACCATAACGTTACAGTCTCAACAATAATGGGTAATTGCAAAAATAATGGTCGAAAACGAAAATGGGATCGCACGATATCATTTTTGTGTTCATGTTTCATGAAACCGTGATCTCCTAAATAATTAAAATAATGTGGAAAGCACCATGTAACCGTCATTATCATTTTCATTCTCAAAGTACTTTTTGGTTATATATCTTTGTTGCGATGTCTGTACAACCACTTTACGTTCGTTTATAATTCAAAATAGAGAATAGTACGTTGAAACATTATCCGTTTCTATATAATCCAACAAGAAAAGGTAAAATCTAATCGTTTTATGTTCTCTTATAGTATGTGTCACGTTTAAAGTACATACCATAGACACACACACCCAACCGTTTGGGAACATTTTTCCTATGAAAATGGATACGTTCAGCAGAGACGAGTCTATTTTGTTCTGTCTTTTTTTACATTCGTCGCTATAGCGAACCAAAAAAAAAATGGGAACAAATTTCATGCAGAAATGCCGACTCTAATGAATCGGAATTTAAGCCTATTACGCTGTTTAACCATTTGATTAAATGACCGAAAATTTGAAAAAGAAGTTAAAATCGTTTAACCCGTTGTTTAGTTCAAATCCAATTCAATTGCATAATAACCAGTATGTATCCCAATGTGAGCATTATCATATATATGGATAGCATATTCCTTTGGATTATGGACCCATATTCAACTCGATATTGTATCAACGTGATATGATGTTATTGGAAAAGCTAAATATCTCTGTATTGTTGTATAGGCATTGGACAATGGCACGTGTCGGTCGTGTACGCATTCAGTCTGAATTTGCCTAGCTCCTAACTAATCCCACATGCAATCATAAAATAATGACCGGATCGATAGCGGAGCCACAAAATAAATTCTTTTCAATTATTATCACTTGAGATGCAGAACCAACGCACCACCACACACATCAAAATGGAAGAAGTCTTTTTTAAGCTTTCGATGCACAGCACACAGGTCACGACCACACCCGGTCATCACCAAAATCTCCCAAAACCCTTTGAAATTTTCCAAAAATAGGCCCAGCCCTCATTGCAAGCTTAAGAGTCGTGTTATTTAGATTCATTAGATCATATGACTTTCCTGTGTGGTTGAACGAAGGCCACGTATATCATCTCCACTCTGTTACCCATCCACCTGTCGATCAAAACTCGCCTGATCCAACACCTACAAAACATCGTTCAGAGCAGAATAGGTACCCTATTCACTGGTGTAACATTAGCTCGTGACACTTCGTTATTTAATTGATCGTGGTCCAAACTAAACTCTGTAAACAGAATTTTACAGCTATCTACTTTATTGGATCGCAGGAAGTCGACAAGGAAAGTCTTTTGAATTTGGCAAGAACTTCAGTTGGGCTATCAATACTCAAATTAGATTTGCAATTATCCTTAACAAAATTAGAACTTCGCTCACTTTGCTTTAATTCATGGCCATTTTATGGTCTCGCCGTCTGTTCTAATGAAAGAATGATGAAAATTTTACGCAAAATTTAAAATTTGCGGAATGTGGTCTAGTATGGAATTAACATAGTTTCGGAATGTTGTAGTATTCAGGTGTGAATGGCGTGCTAGCGAATTTATTCGTGCTTCAAAGTGACATTTTCCACATGACGGATGTGGTCCTATCTTGATTCCTAAAGATTTTGGGGTAGGAGGTGATTTCTCTTGCACTTTTCAACTTCCACCAAGTTATTTTATTGATTTTCAGTCATTTTCGACTAAGGCTTAGTCGTCCGTTCTCTTGTGATTTGACGAATGAGTTTTGGAATGGAGTAACCAGAATTTTTGGGAATAGATAGAGCATAGCCTCCACACCGAAAGCCGGAGCGCATTTGTGATCCTCATTACGGGACCGTTTCGAAACATGGATCATAGGCCAGTTCTTGAAAATTGTTCTTCGAAATCTTTTCTTGAAATCGAGGTAAGCTAGCCTGACAATTTGAAACTGGCCCAATTTAACATCAACATTGATCAGTAGCATCATAGATCTTAAGAAGAATCGGTACTACGCTGAAATTGTGGCCTACATTTCGGCGCATTTTATTGTTTCATCGAAGATATCTTTTTACAAGAAAGATTTTTGTCTACACAAAACCGCATCAGTTATGGATTTCCTAAGATCAGGCACGATGTTCAATTAATTTAACAAAGAAGAAGCAATAAAACTCAATCGATTGAATTCGTCACATGCCAATATTCAAGTGACTCTGTATAATAACACAAGTCTGTTCTTTACTGTTTCCCATACAAACAAATTTTGATCTTGCCGCTCAAGTGACAGAGAAAAACATAATTCGGTTTTTTCAAATCGATTAAATTGTCACGAAATGTATGCTATATCGCTAAGCATTCAAGTAAAAGTCAGAATATATGTCGCTTAATGCTAATTTGAACTTTAATTCAACTCAGTTGGAGTGTTTACCATAATTGATTGTTACATCTGTCCACTTTCGTTTTGGTTGATTCGTATAAATAAATACAAAGACAATTTCAAACGAGATTTTAACGAAAGCACCGTTTTGTGTGGTCTATCGGTTACGGTATCTACATTAAAATATCCTTTAGAATAACATTCGAGCATTGAGAGAACGATTTATCACTGTAATGAACCTTGTTCGCGGAACAACCGTGTTCTATGTCAACCTATAATGAACATTACTTACCACACAATGGTATGCATGATGGAAATGGTATACAATCAGTTTACATCAAAAAGTAGCACTCCTAGATCCTACAACTTTTAGACCCAGAAATTCTGACAGCTAAGATGGAATTTTTGCCACGGATTTATAGAGACTAGAGAGTTACTTTCGAAGGCGCAAAATTTAAAACAAACTCGTAATCGAAGATAACGTTGGAATTTTACCTCTTCCATTTGAATTAGGTGAATCTGTACATGTTCTGTGCAAACGATAAGATTATGTATCGTCAAATATTGCATTCATTTTAAGTAACGTTACAATTACCCTATTGATATTGTTGCGAGTCAATGTTTCTGACAATTACATGAGAAGTCATTGTGATTTGTCAAAATTGATTTACTTCATGTCAAATCTTCGAGCAATAATAGTTTTACTAGAAAACTTGAAAGGTTTAGTTCGCACAAAATAATTCAAAGTAAACCAAAATCAAGATATCAAAGTAAGATTCGTACGGCCACCGTTGGGCCCATTGTACAGCTGGTGATATTCAAATGTTCTCGCTTATTTCGAATGTGGTGATTCTTGTTGTTCCCGATAGATGGAGCTATAGTCATTGTCAATTGTTAATTTTTCTGTCAAAGTGGCCATCCATGAGATATCACTTTTTATTATTTCTAATATTTTTAAAAGCTTGCGGTCGATAGAGCTCAACGAGCATAAAGCTTTACAGCCAAGGCTAATCATCCTCATGATTAGGAAAAACCGTATGGACAATGTCATACAACATTAGATGTCAACAGTTCTGAACGGTTTGCAATGGACAAACAGCCTAGAAATCAATTATTAAACACTCCTTTCGTCCCTAGTGGGCTGAAGTATAATATAAAGAAATTGTAATACTCCACATACTGAAAATGACAAACTAAAAACTAAAAATTTTGTTTTCTTGAATTGCTGGTCGGTTTTAAATTTCGCGCCTTTTAATGTAACCTTTTAGGCTCTCACGGTTCGGCTGAACGAAGTTTAAATAAACATAATGACATAATTCTCCAATTTCGAGATTTGTTTGTGAGATACGCAAACGTAATGTCAATTATTTGATTTGTTTGATTGGTAGATGCGAAAAAAGGACATTTCCAGTAACATCATCAATAGACGGGAAATTTCGTTTTCTGAGGCTCTAAATTTGCGAGTAGAATGACGTCGTTGCAAAAATTCTGTTGCGATTTTTTTTTTATTGTGGGACAAGTTAGACATGTTTGGTGTCATTTTAAAGTTAATGCTTGAGGCCAATGAATGGGAGTAAATTTAAACTAAATCAGCTGAAGTGGGAGCTACAAGAAGAACATGAAATCGGCCAAAGTTCGCCGAGGGTCGTCAAAAAAGTGACTTTTCTGATAATGTAGCTTAGAAGGCCACAATCAAAAACTTTTTTCTGTCATTCGAAAGGGTACTAAGACCTCACCTAGAATCGTCATTAACAGGCTCTCTCGACCACTTCGTCACGGAGATATCAGTCTTCGAAGATGGTAAAATTTCGACTTTCGGCTGCTCTTGCTCCCTGACTATGGAGCCGAAAGCAATTATTTTTACAGTGGACATCTTAGGATTGATTACTCTTGCTTTCACACTATCAACCGTAAGTCCTCACTACCTTAAGAGTCCTGGCTGACGCTAGTGGCAGTTCTCCCAAACGGCTCAGCGGTTGTGGCTGCAACATGTGCCGTTGAGTAACACTTGCCTCCCTGACCTCAACCATACCAAGAACTGGAATGGAAGTCATTACGTTTATTTAAACTTTGTTCAGCCGAACCGTGCTCTGTAAGTCTTTGGCAAGAAATGTCAACGAGACAATGTCCCCAAAACGATAGAATTAGAGAGTTGTCAAAAGTGTGAGTCAAAAAAAGCTTGAAATGAAAATAGTGCTCGGTGTTAAAAATCCGTCATTGTACCTGCTGTGTGATCGATCGAGGCGTAACATATAAAGTTTTGCCTTCCGTGAACTAAACCTCAATTTATCTCATGTTTTTTAGTTAAAAAATTAACTAAAGGCGGCCCTGACAACTAACCAGCAATTTTTTCCATTAAATTTTATTGTTATTTGCACATGGAAAACGGATCACATATTTATTTGTCTTATTACGCAAGTAGCATAATTGCATAAATACAAGCAAACATAAGATAAAATTCAAATGGGAAAAAGATTTTCTCACATAAATTTGAACATAAAATAAATTTCACCTAACACGATACCTGATTAAAACGTACGTACAGTGTACAGTACAATATACAATCCTCGTTTAACATAAAAAACACAACAACAACAACAACGAAAAAATTTGAAGATTTATCCAACATTTACAATAGATAAATAAAAAGAGGTAATTAATATGTAGTCACACATTCATTTTATCTTTTTTTATTTTTCATTTTCCATTCATGTGAAGAGTGAAAATAAGAAATATAATAAAGAAAAAAACAATTTTTTTATTTGTTTTTATTCGTATTTCCGTTATTTGTTTCGAGGAACTTTATGTGAGATGTATCAAACAATGTTTATTTGATGTGCAAACAATATTAAAATGTTGAATCAATTTGAGTGTAATTCAATTAAAGATGTGAATGTAATTGTGAATACGTTACAATGGCCTGATTTATTTGACTTAGTAACACTGTTATAAAATTCTATTGCTTGAACAACAGAGGCGCCGACTTTCATTTTGGCCAACGGGGGTGAAGCATAAATACGTACTTTTTTAGATGCGTTCATTCCTTTCGACGCCCATATTTTTGGGAGTTTATATGGGACTTATTATGGGTTTCATTCGTTTTAGATGCTACACTCCCCCCACTCAATGCATTCAACCCATTTTTTTTTATTAACTCCAGCCATCCAGATTTGTACGGAGGCCACCGTTGGGCCCATTGTACAGCTGTTGTTGTTCCCGATAGATGGACTTGGTCATTGTCAATTGTCAATTTTTCTGTCAAAGTGGCCATCCATGAGATATCACTTTTTTTTTGTATTATTTCTAATATTTTGAAACCTTGTGGTCGATAGAGCTCAACGACCATAAAGCTATACAGCCAAGGCTAATCATTCTTATGATTAGGAAAAACCGTATGCCGGGAGTCGAACCCGTGAACCATAGGCTTGTGAGTCCGACGCTCTACCGATCGAGCTACCTGGACTATTTACTAAAATTCGAGTAATAAATTTCCAAAAAAAGAAAGAATTATTTTGACAAAACATTCACACCAAAACTCGACTCTGAATTTTGGGATCACTTGGGATCGATTGTAAACACCGCGTGAGTAGTTTGTGAATGACCCCTGAATTGTTTCCGATTTCGCTCGAACTTCCATTAATCGAGAAATGATAACAAAATAGCATTACTTTCGCCTCACAGGAAGCAACGCCATCTGTTATCATTTATCTGCGTCCATTAACGGTTCTGTTGTAACCGCATTTGTTCACTGATAATATTATCACTCTGATGGTGTAGAGAGCTAGCGCTTTGGATTCACAACCCAACGATCGGGGGTTCGAATCCACCGTCAGACATAAAAGAATTTTTCCTTTCAAAATTACAACTTAATAATTTTCGAAAAGCTTCATCATTCGATAATATTATCGCAGTTCTTTCACCAAACCTTACTCCGCATGTTTTCACAGCGCCACACATACGATCTCCGCACATATAAATCGAGTGATTTTGTTCATTTTTGGATGACATTTGTTATTGCGCAAAAGTAAAATTTTGAACTGAAATGACAATTGGTTGTGAGTGGTCTCTCCGTTTTGCCGCTTTTGTCATCCGTTTTGTCATAGCTGACTATAGTGCTGCTGTCGGATGTACTCTACTTCTGAAAATGTCCGTAAATTCAGCTATGAAAGTCTGAGAGGCGCTAGTAGAGATTTGGGTATTTTTCGTCATATTTTCCATAACCAATAACAGTAATATTTCCTATAGTAAACGTCAAACAATAGTACATTACGAATTCATGAGATAATTTGACTATCTATACGAGGGATATAATCCCCCTGTTCGATAAACAAATTATCCCGTAGAAACGTAAGGTATTTTACACAACAAAGCAAACAAAAAACAAAACAAAAGTTTGCAGAGTGAAATAACCAGAGAAATGTTAAGTTGATACGCCTGGGGCGAGGTAAAACAAGTATGTGAAGTGACAGCTGGGATATTGTCTACCTCGCCACAGGCGTACCAACTTAGCATTTCTCTGCAAGTAGCGTCCGATTTATCTTCCTAGAGAAACACTACGTTGAGTATAATACGATGTATATTGAGTGCGCTTGTTTCTTAAAGAAATGTTGCCATATCGGCGCCTCTGATTTTCTGTTCAATTAAATTTATGGAATTCAAATTGGGTAAGTCTTAGTTTGCAAAAATTGTCTGGCCTATTATTGGAATAACGAACACTGGTTCAAATGAGTGAGCTAAAACAATGCTTTTACATTTATATGGTTGATTAATTTAATATTTTTTAAATGATCGACTAATCGATTGGATTTGTTTTTTTATTGAACATTGACCCAGTTCGCATAAATATTACATTCCTATGTATGCGTGTGAACGGTGATCAGTTGTAAATTTGTGTTAATCAATTAAATCTATGTTTGAGAGAACCGATAGAAAACGAAATTTGCGACGAATTTCTGTCTCATGTAACTCCTGCTCTCTCATACAACCATAAAGGTTCGGCATTGGCAGGGCCTTAGCTGGACGAAATTTTGTAGGGTGAGCTGAGCATCTCTGAATTTATTCGAAGAAAACGCATCGACTTGAAACACGAGCTGTCATCACTCAATAGATAGTTTGGTTGCTTTCGTGGATTATCACGGCATCGCATTTTCGGCACCGTCCAGAAAAAAGTGCGTCCGATTGGGACAGGCTGTTTTTCGAAAGAATCTCTCTGCAAGCTTAGATTTGCCCTTTTGAGACGACCATCTTTCGTAGTCTTGAAACACAGATCTGTTGATCCTTTTTTCTCTCTTGACGATTAATCAGATTTATTAGGCTGAGACGAATCAATGCACTGTCAAGCAGCGAAGCTGCGAGTCTGGTAAGTCAAATAGAAGGCTAGTCAACAGTAATCAAAGTTTGCTATTTTTCTGCATGCAAGTGCAATCAGAAAATGGAAGATAATAGCCAACCCAATATGATTCTGGAACTCTGTTTGACTAATCAGATTCACAGCAGACTCACACAAGGAGAAAATAATTTGCACGGCATGACAATTCGAATGCTAATATAATATCTTGTAGGGTTTGATTGTTGCTTAAAGAAAGATAGTCTCGACATAAAATCAACCAACACAATCCAAACGTAATTGCAAAGTGGATATCAAATGTGGAAAGGAATAACATCAATTGAATCGAATCGAAAAGTATCGAAACTTATTTATCTCCTGCTGCAGCGTCTCATATTTTATAGACATAAACTGACATACTCAATCAACAATTCAATTATTTCCATTGACAAAAGCTACTCTTTCAATGAAGAATTCACCCCGTAAGTGCGCCAAAAATATTTGAATTTTGAACGGACTTTTTGTCAGTTTAACTGTGTGTTTCTTTTCGAAGAGCACTTACTGTGTGAATTCATGACTTAAACACGACTTTTCAATACCGGTATTAATAGCGGTATTGAATACCGAATACCGTGATTGAAAAAACGGTTCGGTATTGCAATCCCTAAACGAAACAGATCCTCACATAATTGATTTTACATATCCCCTGACCGTACCACCTGTCTTAAAGTAAATTTATCTCCAGATGAGCTCAGCTAGCCCATTTAGCTACGGTCTTGTGAAATTTTCTAAATCTGAAATCAGCAATGCCAAGGGACACGCGGCACATTTTCATCTCCGTTGTTGTCAGATCACTTCCATACTTTTCATACATAGTCCAGCATTTTGAACAATAAGTGAGTGCAGGTTGCAAGGCAGCACTTTGAAAGTCTCATTCGTCATAAATTACGTAACGCTAAAATTTTCATTTTCAAGAATACCCCCTCCGTCTGTCTTAGTATGCGACTTTTCAGAAAAAATGTATGGATTGTCACGCAAGCTCTATATCCCTCCCCCTCTTTTGTTATTTACACGTTTCGTGATTGCTGTTATTTGTAACATGTCAAACATTATTATTTCCCAAAATTGATAAAATGGAGAAGGGACACTGTGTACTATTCGCGAATTCAAAATCTCACTCGAAAAACAGGTAGAGTCTACAATTATACAGCTCTGATGACCTGTCCGTTCACATTTATTTGGGTCGGTCACATTCACAGGCACTGCTGTTGTAAAGGTCAGCTTTGATTATCTTTTTCTTCGTATCATCAGTTAACCTTTTAACTTAAGGGTTGATCTTATAATGTAATATTTGGGTTGAATTTTACATACATTCACCATTTCTGTATAAAATTATTGTTGACGTAGCCACATTATCAACTATAATAAAATCCACTTGTGCACACACCGAACTTTGACTTTATATAGGGAATGGAGTGTTGAAACATCCAAAAGATGTCAGTGCGATGGCGTCATTCAAAGAAACATTTATTTTGATCGTTTTGTATTGTTGGTACAGAGAGGGCAATTAATTTCTTGGTTTTGTTATGCTTCCGCTTCTGACCAAATGAAAGCATCAATGTTAATGGCTTGTAGTTTATTATTTACCTGCTCATTCGGTCGTATTACAAACCACATTCATGGCTGAAAACAACATTTTCCTTTAAATAGCGCAAGGATTGTTTGTGCATACCATTTTTGAAGTATCGGTCATTGTTTCTACATTTAGCATAAGAGCCCTTCATAGCGAATTCAATTTCAGAACTCGCCTCTGACTCGTTCTGGAATACTGTCATTCGTTGAAAAGGCTGAAAAAGTATGCGTGTTTAGTAACGGCAGTGCTGAGTAAACCAGTCAATTATTTTTGTGACACGTCGAATTCGAATCCTTGAGTTAGTGGTTGCCTAGAGGTGCCAAATCAGCAACTGAAAAAGATGCCCGTCAACTCTGTCTATTGACATATGTCTGTCCGTTAGTATTGCGTATAAAACGAAAAATTTTTCCCGATTTTGGTTTTATTTGAAATGCACTGGGGCAACACTAACATAGGAAAAGTAAGCTTCTTGGAATCGGGTCAGGCGCTTAGTGTTTTCCGAGTACAAATCGAGTGAATTTCATCCGATTTGCATTAACTTTGGTTTGTTGAAAGATAATGAAAACCGTGAAACGGTAAAACTGTTTTTGGTGGCGGTATTGCTCCTAGAAACTTCATAGGTGGTGCAAATAAAAGGTATTGATTACACCAATCCAGGAAAAAAAAGTTTGTCAAAATCGGTTCTTCGACTCGTAAGTTAGAGCCCGTAGAGTGGACCTAACTTGAACTACTGATAATACTGTTTTCGGTGACCTAAGAAAATGGCCGACAGCCACCATTTTAGATTTTAATGTTT
>JANTFA010158516.1:0-10547 GCA_026413405.1 Phytosciara flavipes
TGAAAAATTTTGTTTTTATAAAGTTGGCAGCGCCTACACCATGTATTTAGATACGCAGACGCGACTGCCATCTCTTTAATTTTTTCAGCAACAAAAATGCTGTGACTAAAATCTGGCGCATTTAGCTTGAACTTACATTTCCATTTATAAAAAGAGCTATGCAAATTTAATGCATGTCGTAGAACAGTTTTCTTCTTAAAATTCAACACTTTATCGAAGTAAAATAGAAAAATTCGAATTGAATCGCACGGTCATGGGTAATTTTAACAAGTGATGGGTTTAAATGGAGTGATTTGATGATTCCGTGTTGCAGAGTAGTTTCAAGATGTATGCCTTTTATGGACAACTTTGTCGTTATACTACTCGTACGGGTCCTCATCATGTTTAAATATGGATAGCCCCTTATTCCCTACATGTACACACTTGATTGATCTCTACAAATGAATACGAAACCGAACATGTTGTAGCCATTGACATTGTTTAACATTGATGAAACCTCTCAGCACGACAAAATTGCCCTCATGGATTAACGTGTCACACGATCACTTTCAATAACACAGATTTCACATCACTGATGAGTTGAGTGAATAATACTGTTGCCAATGTGGAACACCGAAGGTACTTGTTAGACGTTGTCCAACTTTCATATAATGTCATGTAACGTATACACGTCGGTTCTTCAACTTCAACTTCAGTTGGCCTGATTTACCCCTCGCTAAAAAAAAAAACTGTTCCAAAAATAAACCGTAAATTTGCTGAAAAGTTTTTCTCTTTTGTGTGTTATTTTGAAACTAAATACTAGAGATGGGTAATTAAAACATTCTGATGAACGAAAGTAAATAAACAATCAGCCCACACACACATGAAATTTTATCATCTCCCGTTCATTTTATCTCAACAACAACATCGTTTCATTTCAACTCACTTAACTTTAAACTTGTGTTACCATCATTAAAATAATCATACCTACCGCAACTGAATAATGTACATTGCACATCGTTTTCCTGAGTTGTTATCTTTTCAAATATTTTTCCATCAGAATGCCAACAACTTTTAAGATTTTCTAAAAAAAAAACAGAAAAAAATCCCGTCTTTCCATAACCCTCAACGGATTATATAAAAATAAATTTTCTTTTTCTTTTTCCATCATCAGTTTGGATTCACGTGGCGGCGGCTCACTGAAACTAGCAACCCATTCGGCATTAGCGAGCGATTTGGGTCAGCGATTGTATTTTTCAGCCGAGGATAATCCCAAAGATGCCCGACTACAAATACGAAATGTTAAATTATCAGATGGTGGAGTGTATAGATGTAGGGTAGATTTTTTTAATTCAGCAACTAGGAATTTAAGAGTTAATCTGTCGTTAGTGGGTAAGTAACATTTTATGTTCGGTCAATAATTTATGATCGTTTTTGTGTCCGTTATTTTTTTGTTTGTTTGCAAGTGGATTCGGATTTTTTTTATGGTTCAATTGCAGCTACACATTTAAACCCGTCTGTGGTTTGAGAAAAAAAAGGCTTTTCTTATTGTCAAAATGTAAATCTGAATAAAACATTCGCTGAAATGAAGGAGATAGTGAGATTCTATTTAGGGCTTTAAAATCTAAGGGGTCACGTAAGCCAGTTACTTAACGTGAATATAATAAATGGATAGCATTCGGTAATGCAGGTTAGTCAACTGTTTAATTTTTCGTTCATCTAAGTAAGCGACCCCTCACTACGCACAACTTCTTACTTAAGAATTCAATGTGAGTTTTTCTAACATTTTGTCGGTATTGAACACTTGAACAGTGTTACTTGTTAGCAACAAAAACATTTCCCAGCATTGCAATGTTGGACCATGAAATGTTCCAATCATGTCACAGCGTACAGCAAGACATTTCTTTGGACATAAACTAGTAGTCAGTTCAGGTTGTAACTAAAAATTATTCCGTCAGAAAACGCTGAATATCTTTAATAAACTTAAAAAAAATCGACAACTGTAAAAATTCTCAAGCGAACTATCCCATCTTTCTGGATACTCCAGAGTCCATCATACTCTCGAAACCAACAGAAACTGAAGTTTCTACTGACTTGAATAATCAGAGCGTTTGTAGAGCCAGACTTTGTTTTGACTTCGTAGCTGCTTTATTCTTTCAGAAACGGCAGAAGTATCACAATACTTTTGTTAAATCTAGTACTTCGTCTGTTCGAAGTGTTTTGTTGTGCGGTTCACACGATATCTACTACTTCATTCGTTGTACAATCAATTTTTATATATGAGGAAAGCCACGTGCAGGTAATCGCTTATTTTGGACATCGTTGTGGATAACAGATGACAAACCCGTTTCTGAAAAAATGCAACTCTGCCCTCGGTTTGATAGCACATTTGCTAGGAGAAATGTAAAGATTTTCAATAGCGCACTTTCGAAGGGACGGGTCTCGAAAATCGTGCGAAAGTGTGCATAGTGGATGGGCGATCAAAAATTGCCATAAAAGTGTGCTGCCCCCAATGTAGCTTCAAGCAATGCAAATAGGAAAGGAACTACGCGTCCTCATCTTTCTCGACGATATTATCACCCCTTCCATTCGTACTAATTTTTTCAATATCTGAAAGGTATTACAGGGATCCTCACTGAGATGAAAAGCTTTCTGTTGATTAATGACAAAAGATGAGGAGGTAGGGCCAAATGCCACCGTCCGTCAGAGGACATACATACATACAATCATTTTCATAGTATTTCGACATAAAATATGAGTGCGTTCAAGATAGATCGACCGACTGGCCATACCTCCCCAACTCCCCAGCTATCTTCATTGTTGTTAATACCAAAAAGCCATTCATAATTGAAGTCCCATAGCTTTCGGTTATTTTTGGCAACCCCTCCCCCCTTGTCCAAGCTCGTAAATCCACCGTAAATTACTTTCTAACTTAAATAGTTCACCAAAACGTTCATTTTTCTGCATATATATGGCTTTTCATTTCCAAAAAACTTCACTTGTCAGACGAACTTTGTATTTTGTTTTATTTTTTCAAAAAGATCACTGATTCAAATTTTTTGAGAATGTTGCCATACCGTTCTTAATATTGATTTAATGTTTCACAGTACCACCAGAGGAGCCACGAATTTTTGATGCACAAGGAAAGGAAATCTCACATATAGCGGGACCGTTCCGCGAAGGTCATGAACTCTTTTTATCGTGCCAAGTTACTGGAGGTAAGTGCTGGTTAAGTGCTGTTAAAACTATAATCCGAACAACATTCAAGTTGATTTGTTTTACACAACTTAAATGACAATAAAAGGGGCAACATAGCCTTTCCGTAGCGAACAATAGTAAAACTGACTAACCGGAACAATGTACTGAAGTTACAACCGGAAAATTTAAACCAACAAGTTCCACATTTCCTAATATAATTTCGCCAACAATGAACGGAAAATTCAGAGTTCACACAATCACATCGAGCGTTGTACACGTTCGGCTTACCACATACATACCATAAATGGTGTTTAAGTTCCGAAATCCGATTTCAAACATTTCTTCCTTAACAATAACCCCCTTCTGAATGTGTGAATAAAATATTAACTCGTTACAGTTCCATATAGAAATCGTGTTATGCCAATCACATCCATTCGATTCAAATGTTATCATCTGATTCAAAAGTGTAAATATTTCTGGGATTTGATGTCAATTTTCAAGAGAGTATAGAATGTAATTTGGAGCATTCGTTTTGCGTTAATATGCTTGAAAATTTGTATTCAAAAACTTTTCAATTTAAATGACATAATAACAGAAGTTCAAGATTCTATTCCGTTTGTTAAGAAAAACATTGTGAACACAGTAACGTTCTAGCGATATTCCTTTTGCTTTGACAATGTCGGAATGGGTCTGAGAACCCGGTTTTGACTTAAATTTCTTTTGATAATTTGGTTCTGAACTTAATGCAGCCTGTCATGTTGACCTGTTCAGATTAGTATCAGTCGGACCTCGTGGGGTTTGACTTGTTTTAAAATTATTGTTGACTTTAAGTTTACCCATAGGTCAATCCGAATTATTAGCGTCAGGTTCGACCTGGATCATTGTCGACCTGAAGCTGAACTGAAATATTCAGGGCAGATGAGTTTTGATTCTGGTGGATTTTTATTTGACATAAAACCGGCTTCAATACAG
Source organism: Phytosciara flavipes (assembly GCA_026413405.1). NCBI lineage: Eukaryota > Metazoa > Arthropoda > Insecta > Diptera > Sciaridae > Phytosciara > Phytosciara flavipes. The sequence goes on from JANTFA010158516.1 coordinate 4,150, forward strand.
AATTTCCCATGTAACTGGATATCGAAATACACTGGTTTCATCGAGAATGAGTACCACACATAGCTTACTGTTCCAAAAAACAAACATCTTCAAATTACCCTACAACATTGGATCCTTAAATTGGGGAATTGTATTTCCAACGAGTTTACATCGTATTTAATCGTTACCAATCCGTACTAGCTAGAAGAGAATTTCAATGAGTGTGTCTTTCACGGCCAGACACTTTCATGGTTAACTTTCTTCATTAAGAAGCTCTGCGTATTATAAGAAAGTCACTGGTGCTACGATAATTACAACTGGTATTCTCGTTTCTACGTCGCCACTCTAAATTGGAATCAAAGTTGACATACTAAATTGAAGCTGTTTCCATAAAATATGCCTAAATGGAAATTTTGCTCAATCGCATTAGCAAAATTCCAGTCTGGATATAAGTGAGGAATAAGATTTTATGTAGCAATTTTACACTTTCTTCGAATGAAAACGCAAGCAAAATGAATTCATGCGCACTGTAGTACATACAAATCCAAAGCAAAATTCAGTCAGTCAAGGGACCCGACCCTCCCGAAAGGTGGGAACTAATGATTACAAATCCAAGTTCTCATTGCTTATTTGGCTTCCCTGCATGACCACAGATGGCCTCCACTTAGATTTATCAGATTGGAGGATCATTGCTGATCGCTGTACACAATTCAATGTGAACCTTTGTCCCACACCATTTCATCATTAAGAGGTACATGAGGCTGAAACCGTATGTCCCTGCATGATGCATCCCAATCAGCGGTGCAGTCACGTCATACTACGACAGGCTCCCTGGTCATTCAGCTAATTCGTTACAGTAAAGCAATGTATATTCTCATATGAAGGGAAACATCTAGGCTTGCCGAGTACTTTAATTTCTTTTTCTCTAAAGTCTGAGTCTCCAATTATAAATTTCTAGACAATGTACACTTCTCATATTTATTAATTTAATGAAGCAGTTCATCGGTGTACATAAATTCATTCACGAAACATTATTAAATTTCGTGTTCGTTTTACATTTTAGTAATTAAAATATGTACGATGTGAGCCGGTGTGGTCATACTGAAATGAATATTTGGCAGTTTATTTGCTAGGTGAATGTTTTAAAGTTTTGCTATGAAACCGAGTGCAAGTTGCCTTTGAGTGTAATATGAAAATATTCTTCTCCGTATAAATTTATTGGGTTCTTCGAGACGAGGCAAAGCAGCAATGTGAAGCTGCTTGACAGTGCATTGATAAATCCAATTAGACTAAACTATTTACAAACAATGTACATTTGAATGATGTTTACCCATCGAATTTTTATTCTATCCGAGTACACCTAAACGTTTCCATTTCCGGATAAAATCATTTTATATACTGGACTCGTTTGTGCGATATTTAATTTCAGCAGTGAAATCAAACACATATAAAGCCCAACGATAAACAGTCTCTAATTCATTAATTCTGATGGTAATTGTTCAGAGTTGAAAATATTTTATTTGTTTTTAGTTGTTTCACATTTTATTAAATCTGAATTTAATTCGAGCAAATAAATTAGATTGAAATTCATATTATTGGGAGTGTTTATGCATAGCATGACCATATTTTATGGCCGTCAATAAATCAGAACTTACCAAACAAAAGCGCTGAAAAACATTTTATGTTGTTGACTCCAGTGTCTTCCTATAATCATAATCGTCTGTCATTGGCAACGATAACAACAACAAATAAACGATTCGCTCTCAACATAAAACATTTTCCTTCAATAAAGGAAAAATATTTACCGGCCTTGACTCTTCATTCTTGCATGATGGCTTCTGCCTTCTATTTGTCTGACCTAATTATCTTAAAGGCAAACATATTACAGTTTCTGAGAATCCACCCTTTTCGAATGGATCTTAAAAATAATATTTCAAATAGCAGCTTGTGGCAATTTTACTCTTGAAGCTGACGCGAATAATGAAAATATCCTCAGATTTCCTGGAATTTTATCAGAATTTTTATCATAACTAGCGGAATAGTTGAGAAGAAAATTACTTTTGAAACTTGTTGTCGAACAATGAGAAAACCAGAGACGACCGCAGACGCTGCAATATGGAGCACCGTACGATGGCGTATACATAGCTTCTGTAATCCTACTACTTATCATCATCATCATCAATATTATCATTAACATCATCATTATCAGGCTTATGTAACCAAAGTAGCTAAGCAGCGCTGTGACCACGTACCTACTTCAAAAAAGTTGTATGAAACATATGCGTTGTGTAAATCACGTATTGCTCGCATGAAGTACTAGAGCCGTAAACTAGTGGCCTTAAGACCCCGAATCTATTTTTTTTTAATCGAAATACAGTTCGAACGCCAGTTGCCTTTCAAATGACGGAAAAACTATGTAAATCGAGTGGAGTCTACATTGGCCCTGTATTGTCTGCAAAGGTTTTATGATATATGTCAGACAGATATGTCAGCAGTATTAAAGTGTATGTAAGAGGGGTGACAGTACGCTGCCTTGTGCCATACTTTATCAAACGCTTGTCATACATACAGAAATGCTGCTGCATCCAGACACTCCTTGTAATCGAATGCTTTCTCGATAGTTGTATCCTTTGAACTCGTTCTACTGTTGGATGTTCGTTTCTGAACCCAAACGGAACATCAGGCATTTTGACCAATGTTTTTAGATGACCAGTTTTTCTGAGATATTTAGTATAGTAGTGAAGTTGGCTCGTACGAAAGCCACCTTTCCTCATAACTGTTTGACATTTTACCTGTCAAATCGTATGGAAAATCGAATATGGTGTGTACATAACTCATATTGTTGTGTGGAATTACTCAATTTTTCGATCCACATTACACGGTCAAGCAAAGTACAATCATTCTTGGTTGCCGTTATCACTCATATTGTGTGGCACGTGGCATAAGAGCAAAAATAATGCAATGTCAACGACTCTCTGCACTTTTATTATCAATCTAAAAGGAATTTCCTAACATAATAATCAGATAAGTTTCCAAGAACAAGATCTATCTGACACCAAGAGAATTTTGACAAACTATACAAATATGATTAACGCAAATTAACATCGATCGTAAATAGAATCGTGCTACTGTTTATTGTTCAAATTACAATGAAACTCCTTAACATTCCTCATAGGCCTATCCGCACAATAAGCAATAAATTATTATAAGAATTCAAGACACAGAGGCAGACGGGAAAAAATGTTATCGTTCCAAAAACAGAGAAGAAAAAAAACCCGAAAAGAAGCGAAAAACAAAAGACAGAAAAAAACCTTCTTCAATCAATAAATTGATTGTTACATCAACACATATCAACACATCTATCAAATTTAATGAAAACCAAAAGAAAATGTCGAGAAAATAGTTATTTTTCTACCAAGGTAGGTGCTAAGGTATTTTCTCGCACTAGAAGTCTATTTTCGATCCGAGGCCAAGCAGATCGTGTGCGAGAAAATACCATGAAACCTATCGCGGTAGAAACCACCAGAGAAGTTGATGATTATGGCCCGGAATTGCAAAAATATCTTTTCGTCTTTCTTCTTCCTATTTTTTTTTTTCGGGTTGGTTTGACGGTGCTGGCAGTTTATATTTTCCGCTTACTGTGAAAGAGTGGTGTTATATGTTCCTATTTATACACAAACCTAAGACATTTTTTTGTTGTTTACGTATGTATGGGATTATGTGTATGTGGCTGTGTGGGGATGCCTATACATATATATGGAAGGTATGTTTAATGCTACATTGGGTTACACAAGTTTATCGTTTATGATGAAGAGCCAAACAAGAAAATGAAACACTTGAATCAACAGAAGCGGATATTTTCATGTAATGGATATAAATGATGTTCTAGTGATTGAGTTATTTTTTTTTAATAAACAAAGAAATTGAGGGAAATTTTCATGTTCTTCTTCTTTCAATTCAGTGCATGATGATATGGAATTTTCTTCGAATACTTAATATTCGTTAAGTATGTCTTATGCGGTCTTATGGCAACCGGGGCAATTAATTCAATACTTTATCTATCAATAAATGAATGAACAGACATTCAATCAACCAGTAAAACTAAAGAGTTGTTGAGTGGCGCAGCTCAGTTCAGCATTCGCTATACTAGGCATGGTGGTGGGTCTGTTAAATATTTTATTATTCCTCATAATGTTCGGTATGTTCACATCAAACTTACTCAAGTACCCAAGTCAATTGAGACACTTCCAACAAAATTTGCCGACACCGGACCTAACATTTTCCGTCTGTTGATGTGCTAGATGGAATTTCACAGTTCCGTTGGAAAATATTTCCTAGAAGAGGCTTCGTGCACAGTTGTCGATTCTTTGCTAACAGACGAACATAAACATTTGGTACAGTGGACTTACCCATAACTTAAGTACAAAGTAGGCTGAGCCCCCACAAAGATTTTCTTCTCATTTGATTTCCCGGTTTTTGTGTTTTTTTGCCGTCCGACGATGATTTTGAAGTAAACGGACTTTTGGTCCATAATCTTGCTGGCACCTACATTACACATTTGAGGTAGTGCATAGGTTTGTCGGGGTCAGAACTTGAAGCGAGAAATTACCCATAAAGTACAGTCTAATACGTTTGTACAGGAGAATTTACACTCAACACTACGAGCTTCGTAACCTTAAGCTACGTTAGGCTGTTCTAAATTCCAGTATCCCTCAGAGGTAACCTTACACCTCATTTGAGGACTCGAATGACCTTTGATTGTTACAGTCAGCACTTAAATACTACTCTTCGAAACAGTGATAACTAACAACAACCGCAGTCGCACGACGAGATGAATTTCACATCGTTGATTGACGTTCTCATCGATGCAGATGGCAATTTCTTGGGTGCTGGTGGCATATGTGGCATAGATCACATGACGTAAAATCAAATCACTTTACTTTATTTCGATGAGTTCCATTGTTTGTACTATATGCAAGTAGGCCAGCCGCCGAACGTATTTGGTAGCGATTCTTTGAAGGAAACACAATACACGCGAATTCACAAAAACACTTAATCTCCACTCTCTGTCCCCTAGATACGGCCATGTTTCGCATTTTTCATATTTTTAATGCATGATTACTCATCTTTTGCGTGACATTTCTTCGACACTTCTTTCTAGACGTGTGACACCAATATTTCTTGCCTGTGTCGGTTACCCCTCGTTAGTTTCATTTCGAAATTTTCATTGATTCCTGCCATCTCCCGAACTTTGTCTAAATTCCACTTAAAAAGGTCGGAAACAATTGAATTGATTTTGTGACACGACTGAATTTTCTTTGTACCATATGTTGATCTTTCTTTACCTTACACCAAGAGCCTCTTTGATAAACTGAATAAGGGCTTGTCAACTATACTACGTTTGCTCTCTAATTATGGAAACGAACCTTTTACATTGTTTGTTTACCGTTCAAGTCCAGACAAAAGGTCAGCCAAATGAAAATTGATGAATTTTGTGTGAGTTTCATGTTGTCGGGGGTCGTTTATTTATCCGAAACGTGGGCACAACTTTATTATAATCACATGGCAAAATCAAAGTGTTAACTCTTTCAAAATTATCGTTCAATATAAACTGGATACCGCTCACTCTTCAATAAAACTTTGAGTGACCTGGAATTGTTTCGAGAGCTAGTTTTTGTAAAGTGAGTAAACGTGTGATAGGATCCCATTGATATCGAGTATAAATACGCCGTCATTGGAAATATCAATTAATTTTTGCAAGTGTAAATCTGTTGGAACAAGAAAAGTTCATCGCAACATTTCCGAGTTTTCCATTTATAAATAGACCATGATGATGATGAAGAAGAAAGAAAATTCTGTTGAAAGAAGAGGATATAAATCTTGCAAAATCTAGCAGCGTACTGTATACTGTTTGCTATACAGTTAGAGATAGTTTGATAATGAAAAGTTGCGAACAGAATTTTATTCTTCGGTATACTGTTGCCTTTGGCAGTGATATTACCAATTGATAGTTGTGAGAAATCGCGTGTCACTATAGCTGAAGCTTTTCCGTAAAGTTAAATAAAGTAGAGCCTTGTGTGACAGTTCATGCATTTTTGTTCATGCTGGCTTTATCGATGCTCTATCACAATTTCACATGTCAATTTAAGAGGGAAAGACCTCCCTTACTTACTCAGCAGTCGTACCAACCCCAGCGGTATTTGGCTGACTCCAAAATTCGTCTACACTTGGGTCTATCCAAGACCGAAGTTCTGCATTGACTGACTTCCAAATATCGAGAATCTTCTTCCACACCTAGACGTGTGCGCCGCCGTCGGCGCTCCGCCGAAGAAAGGTCCACGGCGATGCCTCGCCGCCGCCGACTGAAAATAGAACACGCCGCCGCCGCCGACCTTTATTCATCGGCGTGTCGAATATTT
>JANTFA010158527.1:2630-17482 GCA_026413405.1 Phytosciara flavipes
TTTTTTCGACACAGTTCGTTACTACGTATTCGTTAAGTGCCGGTTCAGCGCTGTTTCACTGATGGACTATGGCATTCATGTGAATACATTGTCCATTAGTTAAACTTGTGAGATAAGGAGGAAGTCAAAGTACTAAGCTGTAATTGTACCTGCGTTCATACCACTCTGGATAGTGTTAAGACACCAATTTGATGTGAAGACAGTGATTCGGATAAATTGATAGTAAAGCTCGTCAGAATCCTGATCTGACGTAAATTGACCTGAAGTGAATTGATTCGAATACTGAATGTAGTAGTCACTTCACAGCTGACCTGAAACTGGGCGGGAAACCTAAAAAATTGGTACAAAATTTGAAGCGTAGCCAATTCTTGAGGAATTTAATTTTCTAAATTTCCCAATGAGGCTGTTCACATATTACGTCATATCCCTAGGAGGCAGAAAGTAAGTAACGAAACGTGACGGTTCTGACAAAATTGGGTCAAGTTTTGCCTTTTTCACGTGACGCAATATGTGAACATCTTCAAGGGTCACCGACTTCCAGGTATTATTTGGAACTGTTCGTAATCCTTCAAAATTACCAAGAATCAAGGATATTTTAGGCAATAAATTTTCCAAAAATATTCCCTGATTTGAATAAATGTTACACCAGACCCACTTTTGCAACCAGGTTCAGGTAAGATAGCCAGCCCATGAGTTTCTGGTCAAAATACTGGGTTCAAAACTATTTCGACCTGAAAGTTCACGTCGCGACAACGCCTCGTCCGAACTGTTCAGAGTTCTTCTTTTTATGTGTAGTTCAGAAACATCAATCAAACCCAAAAAGTATTTGACAAAAATTGACACAATAACACCACACCTTTCAGTTTTATTCACCTCTGTCCTTGAGTGTTCAACGCGCTGAAACCAAATTAATGAATATTTATTGTTGTGTATGGAGTGGAAATGCCACTGATAAAATTGTTTTCTTTGTTGGTTGAAGTATATATGTTTTAACAACCAATATGGAAATGTACACATTAACGTGTCGCAGACAATAAAAATTTTCAAATGAGTATTTTATACCATGTTCAGCCGGCAAATTAGGTTAAACGAATTTATCAATAACAAAAAATCTCGTTATTATGTTGTCCTTGCCCGCAACTATTCATTATTCTTTCGTATGAACAGGGTGTTCTCTGCAAGTATAGGGTTTGGTTGTTAACCTACAACTCAATCCAAAGGTACACAAACGACACACATCATCATCTATGGTTTAAGTAATTTATTAAGGCCGGAAAATTTACTTTTTCATTTCATTTACGATTTTTGTTTTTTCTTTTTCTTTGATGACTTTTACAAACAGCACAAATTTTTGGTAAGACACTTAAAAAAATAAGAGGAGTGGAACACAGGTGAATTGTTTGGAATTGGTTTTTTTTTCCATTTTAATTGGTATAGCTTCCAATGAAAGATCCACAACCTGGGCAGTAGTGGTTAGCATTTTTACAGCTATCAACGCAGTAGGGAACACAAACGCATGGCCAGCACCTTGAAAGATTAATTAATATGCGGGTCAGTATCACTGTTCATGTTCGGCGAATTATAAGTGGAATAGAATGATGGTTGGTTGAAAAAAGCCTACATTACGGCGATTTTCGAGCGCTGTGTTTTTGATGATACCTTTCACAACAAGAAATCTTTTTTACAGTATGCAAGGCGACAATAATCACTACCTACAATTGTGTTAGAGCTTTCAATAACAAATAGATTCTTCGGTAGCAGTTTGATTAGTTTGTTAGTTTTGGAAAAGTCAACAGTTTGCCTAAGATACCGTAAAAAAATGATGTCACGCCATTAGGAACCATTCCCAAATTAGCCACTGTTCACAAATAATGACGTCACGTTTCTTCAGTGCTGTCATCAGATTCAAATCCTTAATTACTTGACAAGTTTGCACTTTTTCGAGTCAACATTGTGTCATACCCCCAATACACTCTAAGAAAGGGGAGTAGGACACGCTGTTGACTCAAAAAAGGGAAAAATTGTCGAGATATCACCGATTTTAATCTCATGACAACACTGAAAAAGCGTGACTTCATTTTTACACGACCCCTTAAGCAAGCTCAAAATTGCGAATTTCAGTACACCTCCCTCTTTGTACGCCAAAATGTATGAAGACAAGTTCAACAATTTATGAAACTTACACTTCCGTCACACCCCATTCCACTGTAGAGCGTGGATAATTTGTGAATGTCACATAAGAGCAATGAAGGTATGGCCAAGTTGAACAAGACAGATGACATGCGGATTCTGCATTTTTTAGCGTAGAATGAACTCATCCTCCAAATTTATCGAGTTCGAGTTTAATGAGTTCGTTCGAAGCAAAAGTGGGAAATCCTTTGCATAATCCGCATGTCCTCCGGCCCACACAAATTCAAACGATTGGCCATATTTCGTCTATACTTTCATGGCATATAAAGGGAAGGAGACGTATAGGAACATACATGACGGTTCTCAGGAATCGGTCTCAAAGGATCGTTAACCTGAGTGACATTTTTTTCGCCAAGACATTCTTCAAATCGATTTTTTACCGCGAAGCCATGATGAAACACTGAGGTCTGCGATTCTTTGACTCATTTTGCGAGACGTAGGGTGAAATTGAAATGAGACATCTCCAAAAAACCCCCCAATCGATCGAATTCAGGCTTCTCAGTGAGAATTGTCAAACGGAATTCTCCCCGCGACCACAACAAGGTGTCCCATTTCGAACATTTGATGCTTTTTGAGTGAATTTTTTTTTACTCGGGTGGTATCAAAAATCCAAATGAATAGCGTGGCGTCATTTATGGGCGTCCCTTAAATCTACACCAATTGTTGACTTTTCACAGAACTGATCAAACGGTCACAAACAAATGTAATTTGTTATTGAAAGTGTGGTGACTATTGTTGTCATACATTTTTCAAAAAGGGATTTTTGTAGACAATTATTTATCATCAAAAATACGAAACACTGAAATTTCAACCATACAATTATCCATGCCACTTAACCAAATCGTGCAACTTACATGCATAGACACAACAGCAAAGCTATAAGATGCGTCTTAGTTGTGGCTTCACGTCGCACTTGAGTGCGAATACTAGCTCTACATGATGGGCATGTTACTTGGGTTGAGTCCGGACCGACTTGGGGACCTAAAAAAGAAGAAGATAACATGAACACTTTTCGTTAGATAGAAAGAGACCGCTAACATACATTTCCATTATGTGAAATGATTTTATGAGAACTAGTAGCAGAAGATTATGTACGAGAAAAGTAAATGATTTTTATCAAATTGAAAGTTAATGTGTTTTTCATCAAGCACCACTGAGCACATGTTTCATTTCAATTTACGGAAGAGCTGGGTTGAGAATCGTTTTTCTTTCATATATCTTAAAATAAGTGAATCTGGAATCGTTTTAGATAGATTTTTTCTTCTTCTTTAAATTGAAATGTGCTTGTGCTCGGTATGTTCTACATAGGGAGTCTCTGTCTCACTCTCTGCCATGATATAATTAATATTTTATATAAATGACATCATTGACCGATTTAACTTTCGTTCTGCCGATAAAATGAAAATCACTAGAACTTTTTTTTTGCTTTTTGGTGTGTCTCCTCTGTGTTTTTTATACCCAGCACTCACAATTTGTTATGTAAGAAAAATAAAATAAAAAATTTGTTTCATTCGATTTTATCAGTCTAACACCGGTGTAACAACTCGCCAGATAATTAAATGAATTCACAGTGTTTCCTCCATCACTCCAAAAACAAAAAACGTTTCACTGTACATGAAAATTCGAAAATAATTTTCATTTAAAGAAAACACTCACATTGGTAAATAATCAAAATGTAAGATTCTAACAGGTTTACTACTTACCAGCAATAACAACAGTTGTGGGTTGTTGCATCTTGAATTGTGTATACAATTAAGAAAATGCTAAGGCTGTGTAGTGTATATATTGATACTGTTAAGCCGACAGTGGAAGAGAGAGACAGGCAACTTCGATGCTAACTCGTTGAGTTCTTTTCATAGACTGCCGCCGGTATTTGGAGTAACAATCGTATATATTTCCCGAGCACATAGGAAAATAAATGACTACATCCAATCCACTTCATCACAATCATTTATGAAAAAAAATGTTTTTTTTTCTTTTTTTTAATTATAACGAAGTATTGTAAAGTGGTCACAGAAATCTCTATCCCGAGGTCTATTAATATACTTATGTATTTCGTTCGAACATAACATAAAGTTTAATTTCATGCAAATATTCACCAAATAAAATATAGGAAAAAAACACAGTTTGTATTAAGGCGACCAACGCCCGTCAGGCTGGATCATGCACGCGTGACATGCGAAATACGGATTGTGGTTTGGAATTTGAAGGAAAAAAATGTTTATAGTCCGAATCTAAATGGAGAAGTTAGTATACTCTGTATTGTACACATTAGCACCTAGTGTCAGTTCAGAATACGATAAGTATTCTGTAACATTTAACGAAAGTGGGAATATCGTATTCTCATTTTACGCAAAATATGCAGAATTCTGAATAATCACTTCATTATGTCGAATATTTTTGGTATTTAGTTTTGGTATCATGGGTGCATTTCATGTGAAATTTTGCAAAGGTAATATTTTCCAGTGATTTTTATATGTAGCAATACGCGACCTTGTCCCGTGACTAACAAAGCTCAAACGACAATATCTTGAAATCCACTGATCTTTTCCTAGAGAATATTTGATTCATTCGAAAGAACATCACTAGTATACCAGATAAGGTTCCAAACCTCACCCGATTCCAAGCTCTTTTAAGACCCAGGTTTTTAGTCACGGGACATAAGGCGATGGAATTTGCCATATGGAAACACGGGTGTCCTCAACCAAGAAAAAGGTTGATGTCAATGTACCCAAAAAGTCGAAACGGATTTGTGTTAAAGAACCCTGGGGTAGCTAAAAATCATTCCCAGTAGAATCAGCGCAGATGCTACCACATACAAAAAAATTTCTTCTTTCGTGAAATTTCACCACTTACTTTACTTTACTTTACAGCCGTACTAACCCAAGCTGACTCCACAACTTGTCTCCACCCCGTTCGATCCAGGGCCGAACATTTCCAATGTCGGACTCACATCTTTTGCGAATCTTCTTCTACACCGTCCAACCATCTCTTTCGGGATCTTCCTCTGGCTCTGTTAACATCAAAACGTTTTTACAGAGCTTTTCTTGGTATTCGGTTTTCGTTCATCCGCACTACATGTCCTGCCCATCGTAGCCTGGCTGACTTTAGCGTTGCGACTATGGTGTCTTTGCCGAAGATTTCTGTCAGTTCTCTGTTCGTCCTTATCCTCCATCTCCCTTGCTCGTTTATTGGTCCACAAATTGATCTCCACACCTTCCGCTCAAAGCAGTTCAGCGCTGATTCTTGTTTTTGTGTTAGCGACCATGTTTCGCAGGCATATGTGGCGATCGGTCGGATAAGGGTTTTATAGAGGCGAAGTTTAGTGCTTCTACATAGCAACGTGCTCCTGAATAAGTGTTTCCTTGGCTGATACGCGTCTTCATTTCTTCCTATATGTCATTTTCAACGTTTACAGTGGAACCTAAATACTTGAATGATTGCACGACCTCGAAATTGTAATCATCCATCGTAATGTTCTGTCCGATCCGTGATCCATGTTTTCGGTCTAACGTAAGATATTTGGTCTTATCTTCGTTAACTTTCAGCCCAATGGTTTTTGATTCCTTCTCCATTTCGACGAACATTTCCTTTACCGCAGCCGCAAATCTTCCTATCAAATCTACGTCGTCTGCAAAGGCCATCAATTGCTTGGATGTGCTAAATATGGTTCCATTCCAGTTCATTGACAATGTCAATTTGACATTGCTCTTATGACTTTCTCTAATGCAAGATTGAAATTTCACAACCCTCTCGTGAAACATTTTCGCCGTGAATCTTGCAAACTGAACTGTAATTACAAGCCCGGCGTCTAAGCTATCCAATGATACCACGTTCAATATTATTCAATTTGAGAGAAATATGTTTTTGACTCACAATCTGCGGTAAGGTGCAGACATTTCAGTTAAACTAAAATAAAATTGAAATAAATGCAATAATTGGAGTAAATGGAATATTTCGAATAAAATTGGTTGGTGTTTTCTGACCGTTCAACTCAAACATTGGTAGGCTGAGGTTGCTATCTTTCTTTTTCATAGCGGTCACTCTATGTCACATTTATGAGTCAAAACAGTAGCATAAGCGGATTTCTTGTGAGGTAAACTCCAACGGAATTAGTTTGTCATCGCAATGACGCTCAGATATAACTCAACTAAGAACAGTCGAGTTGAAAAACATAACTTGAAAGCCAACATTACGAAATAACTTTCCAATCGTCACGAATGTTAAGAAAACAAAATGCTAGCTAATGGACAGCTATATAATACTGTTCTTGGACCACTGCCACACTTGGAGGTCAAAACAGCTTTTCTTTCTTCATGTCTAAATTACTAAATATAGATTATGGATTCCGGTGTATCAATTTTAAAAACGGGGTAGTCATCTGTTATCGACAACGTTGAGCGTAATAAGCGAATAATTTGGCAGAGCGATGTTTTATATTATACAAAAATTTATGTTGTAACAAATGAAGTAAAAGACCGCGAATCAAACAAAACGGAAAACTTCAAACAAACGAAGTAATAAATTTGCTGAATATACTCGCGATACGTAATAGTACTTCGACAAGCTTACATTTCATAAGGAAATAGTAATGAGAGGAAATAATAGCGCGCATACAATAAAAAAAAGTTTCTGCAAAAAGAAAAAGCCCAGTTAATATTCTTTGCATAAATAAATAACCTCTCCAGTCCGTACTATATACAACTCCGTTTCCTATATATGTATAAATGTGCGTCCTTATGTGGCACAAAAACGAGATCCCAATGCAAATTTGGATACTTAAATTCTTATCTATTTTGGTTCGTGTGTCATGTGTAACTTTTATCTGCAATCTGCATGAAACCAAATCCAAAAAAATTGTTTTTTTTGTTTATGCTAAAACCTGATTTTGGCAAAATAGCAACAATTCCTTGGAGATATAGCAACAAAGACAAATAAAAGATATGAAAAAAATCACCGAACATAATCAAGAATATGGCCCGTAAACGTATTTTTGGGCAGTTTTATGTGAACATTTATGCGATAGTCAGTTGAACGAACAAAATGTTTTGTTAACTTTTTGGGCAAGTCGTAAGTGGTCAAAGTGGTAAATGAAGATCAATGAATCATTGAGAATGGTCAATGATGCTCTGACGCAAAAGTTTTGTGAAATACGGGGCCGATTGATATAAGCCTTCTTTGTTCTTTGACACTTTGATCCTAACTTTTTTTTTGAAATTTTTCAGTTCGAGATTGGTGCGAGCCCGATCTCTAAACACAGGTCTCTTGATCCATCGTTTCTTTCCCATTCATCATTTAAACCACGCGAACCGTTCTATTTTAGCTGGTCTAGTGTGACAGGTCCCAGCTTTAACACTTCGGATTGCGTTTCAGTTGAAGGAATTTATACGTCACGTATAAAATAAATTCTTGTTTCATCCTCTAACAAGCAGAAACACTCAGACGTATCTGAGAGCCTCATTTTCCTAAGGTGTCTGTTCCAGCCACAGTGTCCGGTTATCGCTCCGACTACTCTAGGAATCAGTTTGCTGATTAGTTTCTTGGACCATTTACCGTTCGGTTCGTGATAACTTATGATAAATGGCTGTTTCCGAGAATCTGATTCCAGATCTCGTCTCCGGCTCGTGGTGGAAACACCTAAGAATACACATAAATGACGTGATTAGAGGTGTGCACCGATTTTAAAACAGTCGGCGGCGGCGCACCGACTACTCAGGGATCGGCGGCGGCGGCGTAGACCATTATTTTTCGGCGGCGGCGCACCGAAAATATAGCATAAAATCGGCGGCGCGCCGGCGTAAAATCGGCGGTGCACACCTCTAGACGTGATGGTATTTTGTTGAATTTTTAACGCTTCGTGCTTTCCCCTGCGTCACGCAAAATGGGTCAACAGACACTGACTGAAATTTCTTAGGTTTGTCAGGTCTTTCTATACAACCCCTCCGATCCTGATGATGTCACTTACGGTGTACGGTGCTTCATTAAACCGACATTTGAAAACCGACACAATTTCTGTTTGTATGTCTTACTTGAGCTTTCGACTTCTCCATATGAAAATACATGCGAAATCCATAATAAAAAGTAGTATAAATCACAAAACAGGAAATGTTTTCTTAGTTCCGTGCCTGTGTTCAGTCAACACAACATTCAGCCATATCGTCTGAACCATTCAGTCAGAAAATCATCCTCATTACACTACACAACATTCTCTATTTTTGAAAATATCTCGAAATATCATATTGCTATCTGCAATGGCCCATCTTCGCCGCTGGTCACCTTGAACTATATTTAGACGCGAAAGTTGTTTTTCCTCCTTGTAACCAAGCTGCAAAGCATCATGTTTCGATACGAAAAACAGATCAATATCGTCGATTTTGGAGTGTTATATGATTTTTCAAATGTTTGTATCGTTGAAGCAGCAATTATATAACCGTCCGAAATGATTGATTTCTATCAATACATAGAAATGTTGAACTAAAAAAAAAAGATTCGTCCAACATATTCAAATAGACCTTGAAATTATGAATTTATGAAAATGAAAGTGTGCAATATAAAGTTCTATACACATCTTCAAATAGAAAGATCCATCAAAAACCATTCATTACCGAAACTTGACTTTGAAAATATTCTAATAGCTGACCTCGAAGTGGACAGTTGGTTCTCCGTTACAACCTATTTTTATAATAAGGTCGTTCAGTCATCATAATTTGATATGATAGGCAACACAGCACTATAACATAGTGACTGATTTTGATATTCAACAAGCGCCATATACCAAACCAACATGTTATTCTATTAGGTGAACGGACACCAAATTGGCACTCCTCTATACACACCTTGTGCCATTTTTTTTCTCTCGTAAACGACGATTGTACAATATTTAGAAGGAAATTAATAGAATTTCCTAGTGATAGTACATTACTGTTATAAGAAAGTATATAAGAGATGTGTACGTATATGAGAGCGCTTGCGCGACTATCGATAAATACCTCGTAAGCTGCTTCCTTATATCAGTGATGAATTTGAACAGGCAATGATGGTTAACCTGTTACAGACCGATATCTTCATTTGTTTTCGATAAGAGATGTAAAAAAGAAATGAAAATCTAGTGCTAATTAGGTCTCTTTATATAGTAAAATTCATGGACGAACAGTTGAAGTACAAGATTTGGAATCAATATTTCGAAAATAATTACATCAAACGAAGTAGTAGACCAGACAGTTGCACAGTGTTCAATCTCACTGCGGTTGATAGAATTCTGATTGATTTCCCCTTAAATGGAGTATGTTGTCTACATAACACTAACACACACTACGGATGCGATGACATTTATTTTCTATTCCTCCTATTGCCTCCGTAGTGTGGACTCCTTCTACTTACTAACTTCACTTGATCAGCAATATATCAATCATACTAATCTGAAACAAGAGATAGCAAGACCGATGCCAATCCCATCGCGTAAGGTTTGTGTGAAAGCTCAACTTGACAAAAATTCAATAAATTCACTGCTTTGTATAGCAATCTACTATTGCCGAATTGAAAAGCGTGAAACGATAGAAAGGTATTCGGTGACCTAATAAAATGACACCCCACCGTAAATTTCATCCGATTTTCGTGTGTTTTTTTTTTGCTGGAAAGGTATTGAAGTCTGTTAAGCAGTGGTATGGATTTCAGTGTGCCTTAACTACCAGCTGTCATCGTTAATTTTAGTAGAAATGACTAAGTAAAAACCGAAAAACGAAATGAGAGGTGTATGTTTCAACCTAGTAGCATGACCTACCTTCCATTTAGAGTGTATAACATTTGGAGAGCTACACACTATTGAATGAAGAAAGGTCGGGTGATGTCAATCTACTAACAAACGCGACGTCATTTGTGTATACGATCCCTAATGTTCACCAGCTCCTTTTAAACCTTACAAAATGCGTCTAGTCACAACGCAGACTGTGACAATTTACCACATCTGGTGCGTATTGTAAGCATAAATCAACTCGGTTGCACGAATCTTTTTAATTGAATGAACTCAATGATTGATTTTGAATTTCGCATTGGAGGAAGTCGAAAGATTTCTAATATCTCAAAAATGATTTATTTAATAGCCAATCCTTAGTTAGAATTTTACCCAATATGCCAATGAAGCATGTCACCTGCGGTAGCTTCCAATAAACGCGTTACACGCTGGACAGTAGTGGTGCACATCTTTACAGCCATCCAAAACATAGGGCAGCCAAGCACATGGCCAGCACCTTGAACATTGTTATTTCGGTCTAATAAATTATTTCGACAAATAAAACCAATACTCAGCTTACAATACGCAGAAACATAAAGCCATAAACATGAAATGCGTTTTCATTGAGTCTCTGAATCGTACTTGAGTGTGAATACTACTTCTACAGGAAGGGCATAACAGCGGAGTTGATTCTGGTCCAATTTGTGTACCTGAAACAGAAAATGATGAATTGGCAAATTTTTAGAAGTGCTCAAATGTTGGGATGAATTAATTTCGCCTCAGGCACGTATATGGCTACTCACCGGCTGGTTCTGACATTTTGGGTCCAATGCAAAATAGACAACCGCTAGTTGAATGAAAGACGCAGATTTTTTGATACTGACGCTTGAAATGACCAGAGAATTTGGGAAAACTAATTGGAATATGGAATCTACGCGTAGAATTCAATCGAAAATAAACATTTCGAAATGTTCACTTGTGACAATGCGTTGAAAGTGGTTGCAGTGATAGCTGAGAGTGAAAGTTGTAGTGTAATTTCAATCGACAAATGATTGCAATCTTGGGTGGTTTTCTCGCAAATAAAACGCAGCTAACTTCAAGAGGTCTGCGGGAATTTACGGAATCAATGTCATCTGTTGATACCGTGAATTCCCGTCACAAGAACGCAGCAGTACACTCATGTAAACCTCGACTTACGTGAAAACATATTTAAAGGGATAAAAAACCATTCGAATGACAGACAATGAACAAAACAGTAGAAAAAACAAAACACAAAACTTAGAACAGCATTCCCATTCAGATCTCAATAAAAATCCTTAGTCCACATGTATGAATATCGTTCGTCTCCTAATTATGGAGAATCAATTCCGAACTTGCCATGAATTACAAATTGCGGAAAATTCGTTGTTCCATTGCTGATGTGTTCTAATTAGTTTGTTTTATGTCGTCTATAATTCTTCTTGTAATTCTATATGGTCGTTAACTCTTAATGTTAAAATATTCTTACAGAAGAATGAGGAAAATCTCATTTCCATTGGGACGTCATCATTTTCTTTTCATGTTTTCTTCTCAATCATATTCTCTTTAAGTCTGCTGGTTATGTCGAGTAAATGAGAGCACTACCGGACCAGAGAGAACTTAGACGAACATTTTTATGTGGTTCAAGGTCAAAATGAGCGAATTTGCTTTTGTTAAATGTTTAATAATAGATTTCTACACATTCGTATGGTATACGAAGTGTATAAAAGAGCGGTAGAATCCGTTATTTTGAATTTTGGTATCGCGATTTACATTCATTTGAAATGTATAAACAGATCAAAGTCCGTTTCTTAATCTTTGAAAATAACAAAGATCTGACGAGTTAACCTTGAATTCTCATGCTAAACTTCAAAACAACGGATTCGACCGCTTTTTACCCCCTCACGAGGTACAGACTGTGCAGACTGGTTTAATATGCCGTTTGTAACAATCGGAATTCAAGCCAGACGGAATGTGCATAGCATTTTGGAATGCTTACAGATATCACCTCGATAACTTGAGTGAATCCAATCCAATTTCATTGCGAGGCCAATTAGTTCGACAAAGGGCACTTTCGAGCAGCCCATGCCTGAGCTAGGATATATTTAAAATATCTTCGGGAAAATACACGTTGAATATAGCAAAAATAACAAATTAATTCGGGAAGAAATGCATGGAATTCGGGTGACTTGAAAGTGAGCTAGTGGCCTTAGAGTGAGGCTAAGTAGGGCCGTAAGTGTTTTTTGCATATGAATCGAGCAAATTTCATCAGATTTTCATGACTTAAGGCAAACGTAGTCCGAATCGTATATCGGTTAAAAAATGGATTCGTATCCTTGGACTAGACTTGGGCCGCTACTAATATGGCTCTATGAGCTTTTTGAGGCTGTCCTTCGTGCGATTTACATACCGGATGTATATTTCATACAACTTTCTTGTACTAGGTATGCGGTCACACTAGGGTTGCGTAGGCACTAGGGCTACGTGAGTAATAGGGTTACGTAAACTAGGAAACATTTCATATGAAAACCTTTCTGCGGAGAATCTAGCCTACCGTTGAACGCGCTCTCAATTTTCTTTAAGTATTGGTATAAGCACCACAGAAATGCGTCCGTTGTGTGTTGTGTCTTTCTTCAGTTTCAAGTTTACGCAGTCACAGGAGTTATGCAAGCAAATAAGGTGCCAAACATACAAACCTTATCCATATAAAACCGAAAACTGCAGGAGGTCTATCAGCGCACCACATCAAGCCAACAACAAAAAATTACCTGTTCAACATGTTGTTATGGTATGGTATTGCAAGATCCAAGCAAGTTAAAAATAGTTTTATTCTCCAATACGACAACTCGATAGAAGCGTAACGTATCTGCTGGTGACGCGCTCCAATTGAAGACGAAGATTGGTGTAAACAATAACATCGCCGATGTTAGATCTTGTCATTTAATTTACGGTAGAAGATCATCCGGTACTTGTCCTTCTTGTCACTCTGCCATATAAAGTAAACTAACCGGTGAGATGAGTATAATATGCATTTAATGCCAACCGACCAAATGTATGCTTCTTTTTGGATATAATCAATGATTCTTTGAGTTGTCCACCTTGTGCCATCATTTTTTTCATAATTTGTTCTAGCTGTACTACGTACATTGAGAATTGCGACATACCATCCTTTCCACTGGCGACGCAATAATAGATGGTAAACATCGGGGATGAAATAAATTTGTTTTTAATATTAGGAAACTCGAACCAGCAAAACATTAATGAGCGAAAGGTACAATAAAGCTAATTAATGTGTCCGTTTGGTTGTTGATATTATGATATCATCTCTTTGTCCTTTTCAATAGAGTAAGACCACAATATCATGCTAAAATAGACGTCAGTATTGATATGATTACAACGTGTTAAACAGTAACGAACACATTCCACCTCTGATTCTTGATATTTGCAATTTTTAAGAGGCATGCATACTCAGCTGAAATTAGAGTCTACATTCGGGCGTTTCACAATAAATTTTTGAAAAAAAAAAGTTCTTTCTGAAAAATGTAATACGCACTAAGATAAATGTGGAGGGATTCTTTTGAATTTGAGCAGAACAAAATCGGCACTATTTTTTCCAGTGGACTTTCGAACGATACGGAAAGTAAGGCCACCCGTTCCTATTTCTTCGTGACATTTCGCGCTTCTTATTTATTTCAAAATGACTTGAAAAATACAAAATCTAAATCAGAAACTCATCCCGAAAATTAAAAGCTGACAAACATGAAAACAAAAGCTCACGGTTTGTTATATGATATGAAAGTCAATTGTATTGCGACTGTTGTTCGGCTACACCAAAGACTAAAGCATCAGCTGTACCCGAGTATAATCTTCGACTCCGCTTGAAAGCGATCACAACATTTCAGGTTGTGACACTGAACGACTTTTTGTCCAAAACCGAAGCATAGATTATTCAAAGTCATCAGCAAATTCAATATTTTGTGTGAAATGCGCCGGTTCAACGTAAACCATAACTCACAGGGACATACCCCACTCTGCACAACTAATATAATTATAGATGTAGTGATCCATGACATCGTTTCGTACTAACAAAGTTTAAGCCAAAATATCGAAATCCATTGATCTTTAGAGCATGTTTAATTCGTTCGAAAGCGGTCCCCTTGCATACAATAAAAGGTTCCATGAAGGTTACTCTAAGAACAGTCCTAGTGAGCTCTGCTGAGCTATTTCAAGACCCGATCTCGTTCATCACGGGACAGGTCATGGAATCAGACAAATACTGCTAAAAAATCTAACATAAACTCATGTTGAATTGTGAACATACAAACTCAGCTCTTTTTTTTAACAAATCTGACAATTTCACTATTATCATTCATAAGACAAACTAGTCTCGATTTTAGCGGTCATTAGCAATTCGATTCACAACAGGAAAACAAATTAGCATCATTGAGAAATCAAGATTATTTTACTCAATCGACTCAGTCTTATTTCCACATAGCATCCGATCACGCGCATTTACAAGATCGTTTGTTTACAATGAGAGCTGATTCCTTAAACTCTTGCCATAAACTCGTAGTCCATATTGTTACAGGCATTGTGTGTGCGTCACTATTCCGTTCGGTATTAGTTCAAGAATTCAATTACAACGAGTCCAATGACTTGGCTATCGGTTCAAAATGCAAATTCGATCGGAATGATTCAGTTGGAATGTGTAGAGACATTCGTAACTGTCCAGGCGCAATGCGAGATTTCCGTGATCACAACATACCACCAACTACCTGCGCCATCACACCTGACAACAATCCGATAGTTTGCTGTGGTTTCAAAAGAAGATATGAAGCCCGTGCGTGATCCGTATAATTTTTCGCTCAGTAGAATGGAGACGTTGTTCTCAAAACATTTTCGATGTTTATTTTGG
>JANTFA010158528.1:0-10545 GCA_026413405.1 Phytosciara flavipes
TACGAACACTTAACATCATTGAAAAAGACTCACCCACATTTGAAAGTTACGTTAGCCATTGGTGGGTGGAACGAGGTGTGTATATGAAGAATGTTTTTTCATTGTTGCGGTTTTATATTAATTTAACAAATAATAACTTGCGGGTTTTATTTATTTTGTAATTTGCATTTTAAAATAAAGTCTAAATTTTCATTCAAGGGCTCCAAAAACTATTCAATAATGGCTGCTGATCCGAGCCGAAGAAAGAGATTCGTTAAAAGTGCTGTGGATTTCGTAAGGTAAAGCTGCCAAAGAACATTGAAATTGAAATTTTAGTTAATTTTCTTGGCTCAATTTGTAGGAAATTCAATTTCGATGGATTAGACTTAGATTGGGTGAGTTGAATTAACACATACCAATTTTTGCTCAGCTATGATGTCGCCATGCATTTTAGTGTTGCTTTGTTTAGTAGTACATTTCCACATAGCCCAATTCGCACAAGCTGTGTACTTACACCGAGCTTTGTACGCAAAGTATATAAACATGGAAAGTGACGCGGATCAGATACGCGCACGACGCACAGTTTCTGTGGTGAATTTCGGTTCTTTTACTGAAAGCGACCTGCGAACAAGTTGCACTACGTGAAAAGCCATTTGAAAACCACGACAATTGGTAAGTTTTGCAGAAGCTAGGCGTCACCGCGTATTCATTTAAATTTCACACCTTTTCTTATGCAAAAAAAAATTCACCTCAGCCGAGTTTGTATGATGTGGTGAAATTTTTGTATGAAAAGTGGTGTTTGGCAAGACCTTCTCAGTATATAACCATGATCCGCGCTACTTCCCGAGTTTATGTACTTTGAGAGGAACGTACACACCAAGTCTGTATTGGGCTGTTTGGAACTATATTTCACAGTAAAAGATGAGAGTGTGTTGACGATGTAAACCTCACAACCAATTACAACTCGTCTACCGACCGATCATCTCACATCAATCCACTCTCATCAAATACCGTGAACAATTTATTTTTTTCGCAGGAATATCCAACTCAGCGAGAAGGTGCTCCAGAAGATCGCGAAAATTTCGTTCATTTAGTAAGAGAATTGAAAGACGCCATGAGGCCACACAACTTGATACTCACGAGTGCCATTGGAGCATCGACAAAAGTCATCGATGAAGCGTACAACGTTCGCGAATTATCAAACTATTTGGACTTTTTGCACATTATGTGTTACGATTACGGCGGAAATTGGGATAGGAAAGTTACGGCAAATGCTCCGCTTCGCAGTGACGATGATCTGAATGTTGAAAAAACCATCAAGCATCTGTTACAACTGGGAGCAAGTCCATCCAAAATCGTAATGGGAGTACCATTTTACGGACGTACGTTCGTAACGCATCTCGATGGGAATTACGGTGATGCATCCACCGAAGTGCCATTCCAAGGTCCGTTTACGCGAGAGAACGGATTTTTGGGCTACAATGAAATTTGTGCATTGCTGAGTAATCGATCGGCTAAATGGACCACCACTTGGGACTCAGATATATCCCAAGCAAAGGCTGTACTCAGAGATGAAGAAACTGGTGAGACCAAAGTGGTGGTTTATGATAGTACACGGTCCGTTGCTAAAAAGATGCGATTTGCCATGGAATATAAATTGGGTGGAATTATGACCTGGTCGATAGATACCGACGACTTTTTAGGCGATTGTGATGTGGAATCAGAAACGTATGACGATTTTGGTAATGTGGCAGGCGTTAAACTGACGTTCCCCAAACGGGTAAACTCCAATTATCCGTTACTGCGAACGATAAACGAAGGCATTATAATTGCATTGGATGAAATCGATCAAGAAAATGCAATCAAAGCGAGTGAAGCTGATAATGAAATTCCGCATGGTGATGAAAATGGTAATCGTAATGGAGCAAATTTGTCTAGTGCTGTGCCAACGAATGTTCTTGTTGTTGTTGGTTATCTGTCGTGTGTTATGTTGTATCGTTTTTTGTAAAGGAAATAGATTCTGGAGAATAAATGGAAAGTTTTGTAAAGGAGGAAGAG
Source organism: Phytosciara flavipes (assembly GCA_026413405.1). NCBI lineage: Eukaryota > Metazoa > Arthropoda > Insecta > Diptera > Sciaridae > Phytosciara > Phytosciara flavipes. The sequence continues at coordinate 2,038 of JANTFA010158528.1, forward strand.
GCTTAGCGTTTTTCATTGTAATTCAAATTGGAAATTATTCATAGTGTTCATACCAACAGAATAGTTTTCACTCATGTTCACATTGCCGATGTGGAATAGAAATAAGCCAATTGAAAAATGAGCAACTGGGACACATAATTTCAATAAGTAGAAAAGCAACGAAAGTGCGACTGCCTCAATAATAGAATTGGACTATATCCAGGGCCAAACCTAATTTGGACTTTTGAAGTCGTGCTGGTACCTTCTTTAGGAGGTACCTTCGTTCTTAAAATAATGAAATTCTCAAAAAGAATCGTAAAATCAAGTGACATTTTTTTGGCCAAGACATTTTAAAAATCGAATCAAGGCATGAAGATCTACATTTTTCTTCGTTTGGCCAAAAATGCCTCATCATGGCTTCACGGTTAAAAGTCGATTTTAAAAATGGATTACAAGGAGTGTTTTACTTCGAACAGTTAGCACGGTGAGGTTGCGGTCACACTTTTGTTTCGAGAGTTTTAGTGCCTAAAACAGGCATTGTAAGGCAGACCGAAAATGTCTTAAGTAAGTTCTGACAACCATAGGCCATTTATGCGTCCGATTCCGAAAGGTAATTTTTCAAAAGAATCTTTCTAAAGAAACGAGAGAAATAAGAGAAGAAGGGACTAGTACTTATGCATCAGTCTAGCACCCGATTCCGTGAAAGATTCCGTGGGTCAAAATTTTACGCTATTCGTCATGTAGTGGTAAGTGGTGAAATCGGGAGTCCTTCGATCAGGTCTCAAGAGTCTAGTCAAGCAGTAATTATAAAAAGCATTATTTCATTAAGAGTTAAATGAGGTGTTCATTGGCCAACCACATCTGCTTGAAATGTCTTTCGAACGGTCGGCTGAAGCTGAGGTTGAAACTATTTTTAGCCCCGTACCCGTACGAAGTACGAAGGGGCTATTAGGATTGTTATAACGTTTGTAACACGTCGAGTTGGGGCCTGGGAGTTTGCGCATATCATTTTGGCATGCCTACAGATGACGAATTTAAAATAAAAAAAAAAGTCTGTGTGTCCGTGTTCGCGATAACTTGAGTAAATCGAAAGCAATCTCGATGGGACCTTTTCTCCCCGATTTGTTATCAAAAAAGTGGAGTCAAGTTCGAAGATGAGCGAAATCGGTCGAGCCGATCCAACCAAAAACGTATTGAAAGAAAACATTTAACCAGAAACCCTCCCCCCCGGTTTTCTCTCTCTCTCTCTCTCTGGCTAATCCTCGATGTGGTGAGTGTACACTGAGGAAAAGAAAGCAGAATTAAAACGATTTCACTGGTTCGTTTTAATACATTTATTTTACAGCACACAAGCAGTACAACGTACACTCATAAGATTTATTTCAATGCAAAAACACTCGATTCAATCGAAAGGTTATCACCCAGTAACACTCTTGATAAGCCACTACGGCTATTACACTTCAAATATTAATTTAATCCCAACGCGAAATTTTTCACCTATATCAATAAGCCAATATGGAAGTCGAAATAAAAGGGGAATGGTCAATTAGTAATTGTGTATAAAGTGAATACTACCACCAACTCTGGATTTACCATTCTGCCCGAATTCGTCAATATGTTGCTGATATCTTGCATTACCATCGAGACGAGTATTTCCGTCCATACTTTTCCAAATGTTAGCTTCTATTGCGGCTGTTATATCTGTTCCAGTATCCTCTTCATGTTCAACGGAAAGATTGATATCCAATTGTCTCTTTATGCGTTTGTCCAATTCTTTGTGATGATGATTCCCATGGTTGTATTGATCGATGGCATTGTTGCGTCTGTGGCCATCAATTCTGTGACTAATAGCAGGCAGTCCAGATATCAAACAAATTGATGCAACTATCACAAGTAGTTGATACACAAATTGGAGTCGTAAACAATTCATTTTTGTGATCATGAATGTATAGAACGTTAGGCAACGCGAGAAATGTTATCGCTAGGAAATTTGTTCGGAAACTGAGCTGCGATGTTGGAAACGTAATTTTATTATCGCCGATCCGAATTAGCATAGGGTGTCAAAGATTTGCGTAAATGTAATTTTATGGTTCCGTCTTCGTTAATCTTTTCACCAAATGTTTGTACTCCAGAATGCAAGGAAGCACTCTCCAAGTCTTCAGCTGTCATAATTTGCTATGTACTGGTATGAGTCTTTGATTCTTTTTGCTATTTCTTCAACTCACAAAAATTATCTACATAAAATGTATCCGTATGGACCCAAGTTCTAGAAGTAATAGATCCATAGCAGAGTGGTAGATGCTAAATTCAAAACTTTAAATTCTAACACAAGTTGGTGTGGGCTGTACTCGAGGTAAACACTATCGGAATCGATCAGCATTTGTAGGGACACGTTCCTAACGTAGTTTTCGGGGATGTATAAAAGCCCGCACAATTTTTGATAGAAGTTTAAATGTTTACTTCTCTGCGAGTTTTAATTTCCTGATGTCAGAAAAAGATCAAGAAAGTAACTGTGTCAGAACAAAAACATCTGTTTTCGAAAACGAAGAAAATTAAAAAGTAAACTTTGACTGCTGCGGCCGTTTATATTGAAAACATCAAATGCAAAAAAGATTGAAGTAAAAGATTTTCCGTGAATCATATTGAGTTGATCAAATCAAGTAACAGATTAGTAACATACCCACTGTACTTTTTATATTTGGATAATTTTCAATAGCAATCTGTTGAAAAAGTGTTCCTTGAATTGACTGAGTAGAAATTCCTGGTAATAATCTCAGGACTGCTTAACCCAGATTACACCTTTTGTAATAAAACGTGTCTAACACAATGCTGGAGCGATTTAATTCCAACGGACTAGAGTGATACCCATTTGATTGCTCCTTCATTTCTTTTGAATTTGATTTGTTCTGATGAAAAGACTTATCAGCAAAATGTTAACGGCACAACAGTGAGTTCATGTTATTTTACTTACTTTCCTTAAGCTGCTGGATCATAATATGGTTCTTAAATGTTGTGAATTTTAAATTGTTTTTCTCGGAAGTAAAATTAATTTTTTTCATGAAAAAAACGGACAATTAAAACAAAAAAAAACAGAATCACTTTGAGGTATGCATTTTGGTTCTATTTTTCCACATCGATTATTTAAACAAAAACATGCTGAAACAAAAATTGCTGCAAAAAATTGACTATAACGATGCGAGAGCTGTCGATGATTCCCTTGACTGTAAGGAAAGGGTCTTACGGCGGTAAATGTATGTGTGTAACACGACCCCTATGATAAAAAATGTATATGAAAATGTGACCAAAAACGTTAAATGTATGTGTGTAACGCTTTTTTGCATATTTGATATCACGATAACTTGAGTAAATCTCAACCGATTTTCAAAAACTTTTTTTTGTTCGACAGATAATCAAATTCCGCAGGTCAAGTTTGAAAATGGGTGGTGTCGCTGTAATGATCTGGAAGTGGTTCAAAAGTAGCTCTTCTTGCTCTTTGTTATCGTGAATGTGGTTAGTTCGTTGGTTGATTGATTCGAACAGTTCAACCGAAAAATTTTGGGAGCGTTTTTTAATATATGAAGTGAAACCTATGTTAAGGTTGAGACTTTTCTTTGCTTTACGGTTATTTTTGCAGTTCTTTTATTTTACACGTTACTTTGCTAAAGCTGAAGACACATCAGCAATTTTGCGTTGATAGGATCGACAATTGTGCTGCATTTTCCATTGTTTAGCCGGTGGTGAATATCCGATTACAGTAGAAATCGCAGAATGATTGTCGATTTCAGCAACGGAAAATTGCTCGTTTGCAGGTCCGTGCTGGGATTAAATGTCATGTGGGCTCAAGCCCGATGCAAAAATTTTTGTAAGGAAAAAACTTTGAACAACTGTTACGCTTTTTTCAGTAAACTTAATGAGGTGGATGTACCAGTCCTCGGAATAAATGAAAAAAATAATTTATTTCCATATTGTCCGACGACTCAGCCTCAGGCGATTTTTCTTTGCAGTCCTTTTCCCAAAATGACTCTTAAAAAATGTTTTTGACGATCTTCATATTTGCAAACATTCGGTGAACTTGAAGTAGTGGACGGCTCTGAGTTATTTGAGTATTCGCACAATAAATGAAACAACGAAACCCAAAGAGATTGTTGAATATCGGATTCGGATCAGAGAACTTTCGATCGAGAAGAAATACCAACCGAGTCACAAACTGTTTATAAAACAGATTAAGCATAAATCAAACAAACATCAGCTTCCTGATATTTATGCAGTTTTCTCCAAAAGAAAGTGCGAAGTGTCAAATAAAGACTAATCGCGCAAAGTGCGAATAGCCTCTTTGAATTTTACTTCACGGCAAACAAATATTATCTACTCAGAAATTGCAACAATTTAAACTCGGCCTACAATATCGCTGATGATATACGACTTAGTATGTATGTTAGTTCACAGACTATTTACTATTATTTACATAGTAAACAGGCAACTCTCTCTATCTCGTAATCTTTTGCCTCGCTTGCATAATCCACACCAACTTAATATGCTTCTTCTAGTATGCTTGATGCTCAGATCTTTTTCCGCATATTTACCGTCCTACTCATTTTCGACTTTCGTTGGTATGTAACCAGAAATATCTAAAATGTATATTCAGTTTGTAAAAGTGTTGAGACAATCGAGACAACGAAGCAGCAAGGGGCCGTTCATATATTACGTAAGGAAAAAATGGTGAATTTTCACGCCCACCCACCCTCAAATCAGCAAATTTGTGAAGTTTCTTATGAAGAATTTTGAAAATTTTACATCATTTTCTGAAATGACCCACCCCACCCGAGTGCTCACGTAATATATGAACGGCCCCTAAGAAAACGTGTATATTTGTAGCTCATCGCTTAATTTGTTTTACATCTGGAGATTCGTTTTAAAAATAACCAATACGGTTTGTATTCACTTTACTATCGATATGTTGATTCAATTTTACTCTGTTATGTCAAATTGTTCGAAATATTTTTGTCTATTTGATTTCGATGCCTTCTTGTGACACTTAATTTATATTTATATTGGGCCATAATAATCCCGCTCTTCTACAGATACTACAGTACTCTTAATGCGTACCGACGGATGTAGAGTGTATTATGTGCTCTTCCTCACTGTCTGCTCTGCGATTTTGATCAATTGCCAAGGTGGAGGAGGAAGAGGTGGGGGCGGCGGTGGAAGTAGTGGTGGAAGCAGAGGAAAGAGTAGTATGTATGGTCATTCAAATTCTGTGATTATATTTCTAACAAATTTTTGTGACTTCTAGGTGGTAACCCACTTTGTGTTGGTGAAAATTGTTGGATAATCGCAGTTGTTGCCGTTGTGGTTATCATAGGTGGATGGATATGTATCTTCACCTGCTACTGTTATTACCATAAACGTAACGGTCGACCAAAAGAGATCAATTCAAAATATGTCAACTATGAGTCATACCCACGTTACACACCTATACAAAATGCATTTCAAACAGGCATTTGGTCGGGTCGTTATTATCAACATGGATCGTGGCATGGACCACATAAAATGCAACTTTCATTTGACCCACATTCTATGACCGTTGTAGGATCAGGATGGGATGATGTCGGTGAATTTGAAATTGATGGCATTTTTTCGGATAGAACGCAACCAATGGAATTAACAAAAAACTATAAAATGGGGACAGGAAATGCGGCGCAAAATCTGGGTCATTCCGTTTTTATTCAGGTGAAATTCAAAGCAAATCTGAACCGGTTCGAAGGAAAGTGGTATGTTCAGACGAAGAAGTATCACGGAGAAGATGAATTTGTTCTTGAATTTGATACGTCAATTGTATAGAGAACAATCACTCTCCCTAATAACAATTGTTGTCATAATCAGTTACTAACTCCATGAGACTGTTGTACAGTGATCTCCATTCGATAAATAAAATTCACACAATAAAAATCAGTTTAGATGCATACAGCGATGGACATGTAAAGATGAAGAGTGAAACGGGATTTTGAGGATGCATCTGCTGGACGAGTTGTGATAGGTAGGTATTTTACCGGAATTAGGTTGGAAGATTTTTCCAAGTTATTTTTAAACTATGCAAACAACCAATACCTACAATTGATGTTAATGTAACATGCCTCAAAAATATTCACTCGATTTTTTTAACTTCGTTTGAATTAATTAATTTTCATACAACAGGGAAAACGGACCAACATAAATAAATGCAGCTTAGAGGGACTCTGTATTGTAAACCCTACCTTTTTCCATACAAATTGAAGAAGAGTTTACAATGCTAGTCAAGTTGTAAGACTTCAATTAATTATATAAAATAAATGGGAGACTTTTGATGCATGTTGTTGAACAGTTTTTTGTTGAGAATGATATTCTACGTGGATTTGCAAAAAATCTTCGAACCTAAATTAGGCTATAGCAAGAATGTAAAAATTTTTGAAAAGCATATGCACTTGGGATGTATCGAAAAACTTGCGAAAGCGTACAGACGAGTGAGTGGAGTCAAAAATTAATAGTCCCTTTTCAAATGGTTTACTTAACACTGCGGTGCTGTAACATGACCGAATTTTATTACCCTGCTATGTGCGTCGAGGTTACATTGTGTCGCGTCGTACTATATTTTTCTTCAAGCTCGAACGACTAAAAAATGAATTTCGTGCACTCAAACAAAAATTTTGAAGGTAAAATGATGAATATTGCGGTCGTCGGTTTCATTTCTAATTTCTCAGACGGAGATAGAACCAGGTGAACCGAAAAGAATATAAACATTGGAGCAACTAAAGTAAGGAATGATTAATTTGATAAGAAGAAAACACAAAACGCCAACACAGTTTTCTTTCCGGGCAAAATGGATTCCACTGATGATCTCTTGAGACGAAAAAGATATTACGATGAAATCGAGTGGCGCTCCCAATTGTTTGTTTTCTTATTGTATGGATCACTAAAGGACAAGTTGATCTTACAACTTGCAGGAGAAAACGAACAATCGAGTCTGGGCTATAAAAGTAGAATGCAGATGGATGGATAAAATCAAAGAAACAATTTTCATATTTTTCGTTTTATATTTCGCTTATTGTCCACTTAACATTTATAATCTCTTAATAACAAATTTTCCTATATTTTCCATTTTGTGTTTTTGTTCTTCTTGGGATTGTTCTAATTCCATAATTCATCGACTTCTTTCTTTCATTTACATAACTTATAATCCAATTTTGCTTATTACATTCCATTTACTAAACATTACTCACATACATTTTTCCTAATTAAATTTTCCTCATCCTCCTCCTCCTCCTCAATTATTTAAATTTACAATCTCTCCGTAAATCCATTAAATTTACTAATAATATTTTTTGTGTTTTTGTTTTGTTTTGTTTGCTTGTTTTTTATGAGTTTGTTTTTCTTACAGTTTGCTATTTTCATTTTTAATATATTTATAGGCCGGTTAAACTACAAAGGGTCCACTGAGGAATGGAAACATGTTTACATTCTATTTAATCTTTGCATTTTATTTATTTACTTCTCTTTCACCCCCTCTCTCTATCTATCTCACACGTTGATTTTTTTAATTTACTTTCTCTCAACCCAGTGAAGGAAATTTAAGTTTTCGTTGCCTGTTCTTCAAAGAAGAGCCTCGTATGCAACTCAATGATCGCAGTTCTTTATGACATCGACTGCAAAGTGCTTTACTGCAAGAGCACTAGATGTTTACAGTCCAAGACTTGGACTCCAAGTGCTACAATACACATCATGTGCCCAATGGAGCATTTGCACCGACATTCATAGATCGTTTAGTACAACAGATGTTGAGTTGCAAAATCGATTTTTCAAGACCTCGGTGTTTAAATCTAGTGCCAAAAAAGTATTCATCACTCGGTTGCATAAATAGCTATTCTGCAAAATGAGCTGAGAAAAATGAAGGGTCTGTTCACACGTCACGTCTTTTCAGTACGGTCATCAGATTAACGATTCCAATTTGATCATTTCCTTGTTTCGATCATCAATACTCTCGTAAAGCGCCGTGACGCAAGTTCATAATACACAAAATGTCAAATTTGTATGGGACAGCAGCAACTTTTTGATTCTGACGAATTTTATCTGTGTTGTAATACTTCGAATCGGGATTACACTTTTGCGCATTTGGATGAAGTTAGATCAGTAAGCCTTGTGGGTACACAGTAGATTTCCAACTCACTTGGTTATAGCGAAGTAAAACACTCTTTTGGTTTTTGTAGTTGTGAGTGTGTGATATGCCCCAAAAAAATGTTCTTCGTGTTTGCTACCCAAATTGATTTCTGTACGGCTGAAGTGCCTGTTTAAAAATCATTGGACTCAACAGTCATAATGTAGATGTGTAACAAAAACCTCATGAACGAGGTTCGACTTGCTTCCGCTCTATAGCATTGCTCCAAACAATAAATTTAGAGAAAAAAAACCTCAAATCGTTGGTAACAAGAATTCTGTTTTAAAATCTGTCCATTAAAGCATTCCATTATGCAATGAAATATAAAGCATTGAATTTTC
>JANTFA010158539.1:0-10545 GCA_026413405.1 Phytosciara flavipes
TCAAGCCACGGGTGTCGACAAAATGAAATTTACTTCAAATGTTCACATGTTGTATAGCATGCTAGATTGAATGTGTACATTGTTAATTTAAGTTGCTATGCTTGTTGCGATGGTTATTCGTTCAGATATTGAAAAAATTCACAATATGCAGGGAGCGGGTGTGACTTTCTATGTAAGCAGTGTTTCCAAATATTCTCACAGATGGGTAATGTACTATTCCCGCTACGCGTTGCACACTTTGTTGAAATTATTCAATACAAAATACATCACAGTCAGTGTTGTGCCAAATTTGGTTTTGTTCATGCTTTGTTGCATGAAATATCTTACGTTTCTGCAGGAAAATTCGTTTATATTGGAGGATGTTTATATCCCTTTGCCTCGTTCTAGGCATCCCAACTCATAACTCAACCATACCGTAGCATGTTTTTCCTTTAATAATTCCATATCAACCAAATTTCGATCGAATCAATGACAATGGAACAAAATGCAGTAAAATAAATTCAGATTTAAGTGCCTTTTATGAACAATATAGCAGATGATGTGAATGAGCTGCGCCTGACAATGCTGATTTCGATAGTATACAAGTTAGCATGCACGTCAAAGTGAGCAAAACAGTTCATTGATGTTTACACTCCTTGAATATGAACATACGGAGGGGTAAAGAATTCTGTAAAATCATGTCCCAATAGCAAATCCGAGTCATCTCAATTCAATAAAAAATATTTTGTGGAATAGTGTCACACCCTTCTCAGAAGTCGTTTACCCCTTGGAATTTAAATTATTTAAATCGCCCTATTGTTTTCGAAATTTTATCAATTTTTCAAATTCATATGCGTCGATATATAAGTTCCGTCGATGTGCTAATGAACTTTGGCAACGCACTATAAACAGCCACCCGAAAACTAGACGACTGTGGGTCTTTTGTATCAAGTGTAAACAATTTTGTTTAATGGGATCGCTTCCATAACACATGACGCATTGTATTGAAAATTGGAAGTATAATTTTCGGATGCGAATAATGAGAAAATTTTTTAAACCTGTCAGAGGGTTGAAAATCTGTCGCCTCAACTGCCCACAGACCGAACGATTCTGGACGTAATTGACAGATTTCAAATTCACGTAAATTTTGTGTTTTTGATTCTGTCCGGCTCGGTTGCCGCACCAATACGTATTGAAGTTTTAGCCACATGTGAGCTTGTCAGTTCGGTCAAAACCGTGATGTCCCAGTAGTTTGAGCAGTTTGAGTTTCAGACAGTGAAGTCCATTATGGATTAAGTTGCGCTAAAAATTTGGTGGAATTTTATTACCGGGCATAGTGTCGTTATTTGAGACTGATTGGACAATGAGCCCTTTTCCTGAAGCTCCGAACCGAACACGATGGTGACATTTTGTGAATGTTCTATGCGTCTCTGAGGATTAAGACGACCAATGAGCATTAAGTTGGATTCACAATCGCTCGTTTTGTCTGCGTTTAACTCAGTTTACACATGCCTTGTTTGGTTAACATTTACATCGTTAAACTTTCAAGTAAACAACAGTAAAACGGAGACAATACGGACGACTGTGAATCCAGCTTTAAACAGTTAGGGAAAGTCCAGTACAGACTGGATTAAAATCAGGCCGGAGTGAATTATTTGATAAGCTGGCCTCCGATGCCTTTGATTTTAATTGGTGCACAAAAATGTTTACAAATGACAATTTATTTCAGTAGTAAGAACAATCTGATTGCCTTTGATTGACTATGAAAAAGTGATTTACACCAATCTCACTCGAAATTAATTGTGGTAACGTGCCCGAGTTACTTAGCCGTGACGTAAATCAATCATATCACGCGAACGATATGTGTGTACACATAAAATTTAGATTATGATGATAATCTTTTGAAAGCACAAGCATTCAGACGACTAGCTGAGATATGCGGAGCTTTACACCAACTTCCTTCATACCGTGCACCTGAAGGGCTTTTACCAGCCGGTCTGGCCCTGAATGTAATGGACAATTTATGAGACGTACAGTACAGTTTCAAGTCTATTTCCCACGATACAATAATTCTAAAGAAAAACTCTGTCAAGTCGAGCAATGAAAAGCATAAATTCACCATTATGACTGGTCTGGAAGATCGAAAACGATACGATTGGAAAGGTTAACTGTTTGTTTCCTTCTGGTCAATTCCGCATAATTTATTACCTTTATTACCAGCTGTGAAAATACAAATAAAATAATCGGAACCGCCACATAAATATGCAATAAAATATGAATAAAATTTTCATCCACCTTGACCAAGAAACGAGAAATATTTTTAAACTCAATTTCAAAATAATTTATAAAATTTCATGGTACACGGGACAGATTTGGTGTAAATAAAATTATATTGAATAAACAATGATTTAACATACAACAGCGGCATAAAGCTTAGATGCAGTTGCACGGCACCAACTTACGCGACAGAGGTCATTGTGGTCAGAAAATAATTCGTCTATACTTGCCTTCGAACAACTAGATAGTTGTTGTCAGCTTACAAGAGACAAACTAGCCTGTTTTTGAAAAGAAAATATAAGAGGGACTCGTACGAGTGATATACTACATATAGCTGGTTGTCCATAAAAGGCATACATCTTAAAACTGATCTGCAACATTGCATCTTCAAATCATTCCATCCATACTCACGCCTTGCTAAAATTGCTTACAGCAATTTCGATAGTCGATGGTCAGAAAACACAAAAATTTAAAATGGCGGCTGGTGGCCATTTTTTTAGGTCACCAAAAACAGTGGCCATCACAACTTCTTTTCAAAAAAAAAATCGGATGAAATGTACTCGAGATATCGACAAAAAAACTCTACCTTCACTCCTTTCCGAGGCCGAGATCCTATTTTGGCGAACTTTTTTTTCCTGGATTAATGTACTCATCTGTGAACTTCGTACGAGCAATGCTGCCGACAATATGCGAGACACAAATAGATCTCGAAAATAGCATTAATTTGACCATACCCTGGATTGGCTCAACCAATTTCGCTCATCTCCAAAATTAAGCTGGCATTTGTGAATACAAATCGAGGAAAAAAACGCATCAAGATTGGTTTCGTTTTACTCTTACTCCGGGGTTCGAATTTCACATGTTACAAACGTGATAGCATAAGCCCTGGTTTCCACTCAAAAAAGGACTCCGTTGAGAGCGCCGTTCAGGATTTCTATTGGTTGAAAAATGAGAGAGACAAATTTCAACCAATAGAAATCCTCAACGGAGTATTTTTTTTAGTGGAAACCTACTTCGTACGGGTCTAAAAGAGTGACGTCTCAGCTACTTAAGATAGAGATCCTTCTGCAGCTTGTCATTCGTGACATCTACGTTTGAGTGACTCAAATGGTAGAAGTTTAGAAAAAACGCATGGTATGGAGTTTGAAGCCTTAATAAAGAACTCATTTGTCTGACAACAGGACGATAAATAACCAAATTTTCTTTGAATAACAACACGATTGTTAGATAAGAACCATAGGATCTGATTCATTCATTCATATAAATGATTTTACACCAAGTGCCTGCATTGTATAGTTAGTTGCGCAACATTTCTTTTCACAACGACAGACAATAACATCTTATCGACATTGTGCCTAGCATTGTGTGCAAAAAATAGAATAAAATTCGTGATCGTGAATTGTTAACAAATTTGAGGAATATTTCCGTTAACTGATATTGTCCAGTGCCCGACTGGTCATACCCGAAGGGCCTTTTGCCATAGTAGGGCTGAACGTATACAATTTTCTGTCTTATTGAACGAAATAAAGAAAACACAAAAATGCATTTCAAATGGTTGAATTTTTCTAGTTCATCTAACAAATCTGAAAAACTTGGCGCTATTTCAGCCAAAGTAATTTTCATCCGTAATAGCTTCGGTGTAAGAATCCAGACTTCCATTCAAGAAAATAAAACTTTAAATTCGAATTGTGAATTTTTCTTATTTCTTCATGCCTTCAGCACCAAGTAGAAACTGAAATTCCTTTAATTTTTGCAGAATATTTCAAAACTAAGGTTTCAAAAAATTTTCACTTGCTTGGCTCGCGAGCAAACCCACCCAAGCACAATTAAGATGTACGCACATCACGTACGTGAGGAAGAACCCGTACGAATAGTGTACGTCACTAAAGCTTTGCCTTATAAGACCAACTACGATTAATTCATAGTATAAAAGGTTGATATTCATCGAAATTGAAATTGAAATTGAAAATTAAACGTAAAATCTACAGTTATATAAGCAGTCACGAAGGTGAAGGGCCTGATTGGAAACATTCACCCGAATAGGACGGCCTTTCGAGATTTTGCCCGAATGTCTCAAGCACTTGAAGCTTCGATTCTATTGCTGACGTTTCGCTACCATACAATAGTCATGAAAGGCAGTTGGTCTTGAAAATGCGAATCTTCAGGCTTCTTGAAATTTATGTTGATCTTCAGATATTGTTTAACGCATCAAATGACTGTCACGCTCTTTAAATTCGGGATTGAGCGTCTGCGTCAGTGCCACCTTCTTGGTAAGTTATACCAATCGTCATAATTGGAATACACAACTCGCGATGGGATACATATTAAAATAATCTTATGAGCCCCGATAGTTTGGATGCGGCTGAAAAGTGTGTTTACTTTTGCTTCAGATCTATTTAAATTGATAAAAAATACATAAGGTGGACCCATACTCGTAATAGCTGGCTCATAAAACGCATGCATCTCAAAACTGCAACATTGCATCTTCAAATCATTCCATTTATTCTCATCCCTTGCTAGTCCCGTAGGAAGTTCAATTTGAAAATGAAGCTCCGAATAAACTCAACAAAATCTAATTGAATTTACTTGAGATATGGTCAAACAACACAAAAATCCAAACTGGCGACTGGCGGTCACCATCTGTCCGTCCGTTATCACGATAACCTGAGTAAAACGAAACCGGTTTTGTGCTATTTCCGAGGTCTATTACCGACAGTATTGCTCACAGATAATTCATTAAAATTGGATCAGATAATTCATTAAAGTTGGATCTTGGGCTCGGAAGCTAGAGCCGATAGAGTGAACTTAATCACAGTAGAGTTGTTTGTCTGTATCTCGAGTAAATTTCATCCGATTTCCATGAACAACCAACTTTATGCCGTATATTACTCGAACGGGTCCCCCGTATGTTTTTCATTGCTGATTTGTCATCTAGGAGTGACCGCAGAAGGTGTAAGGGGTTCGAACTCGACATAAGAGTGGAAATCATAAGACCCACGTATTTCGTACGGGTCAGAAACTCTTGTCCATAATGTGTCATTCGTTTTTATTTAGAAATTTTTTTTTACAAATTTTGTCCGTAATTTACTTTGTATACACTTAAGTCGAGGCTTTTAAAAATTGTTGGATATGAACTTGAAAATAATAATTATTATCTTTGAACATTGAAGTTTCAATGTATACAACACGCGCATCGTACCAATTGACAGTTGCTCGATTTGTTTGTCAATTATATTAAACCATTTTAAAATCGAGAGTTTAGTTGAAAATATCTTCAACATTCGATCATAATAATCGTCATAAGAACCGAGCTAAATATTTATTTGCAGAGAGATATACTTTTTTATGTAATCAGAAACATTGCCAACTTTTGTTGAAATTCAGAATATTATTTCCGACATTCCAGATATTTCTCAGTAAAGAAAAGCAAACTATCAAAAATCTATCATCAATATTGATTTTATAACTCACTGTACTAATTGAAGTCTGTCGATGTTAATTGATTAAGTTGTTATGAATTATTAAGATGACCCTACCATAGGTCACAGCAAAGGTCACACCATAGCACACCATAGATACTAGCATGAACAAGAAGAAATATTTGGGGGCTTATGCAAGCACAACTACAGGCGTTGCATTTCTTTCGTACAGACAGGAGTCATGTTTATTTTGTGAGCTTTTTGACGTTCCAAATTAGAGTGTTCATGCTAGTAAGCAGGGCTATGGTCATCACATAATAATGTAATTCTAAATGCCATTTGGTGTATTTTATGTTATTATGTTCGACAATAGAGGACACCGCACCGACTTTTTGTTTGAATGAAAAATGTAAACAATTGTTACTCTCTTAATAACAATCAATATGGAAAGACAAAGAACATTTCAAATGCGATCGGACTCTTTGAGTTGTTGTAGTTGATACAAGTAGATTATTTTTAAACGTTTTCAATTTGATTAGGTATTGATTGTTTACAATTGGAAATTTTTCTTTTTCGCTTAATTACACATTCAACGTCATACATTCAACTAAACACTTGGCTTGAGTGCAGATGCGCTTAGATGCAATTGCATTATGGATTGTGTAAAATGTTAGTACGAATTATTTATGTGAAAGAACAGTATCAAACGGGTCAGTAACATTCTATAGGTGTGCGCAGAAGCAGTAGGTCACGCGGCTATGGGGTGAAATTTTGTTCAGTGACCTTTGTGTTCACAAAGAAATGACCAAAACAATAAGGTAACTATGACACGATTAATTAGATTTTCATTTAGTTGTTTATAACGTCGAGTCCAATGTGCCCCACTTTGCAACGGGATTCATATAAAACGTTTTATGCAACAGAGGCATCTACAGTTCGCAGTTCTCTTACATCATGATGCTGAGTTGCATAAAAACAGCTTTTTTGCAATTCCAGGCCATAACCATCACCTTTCCATGCATGTGTTTGATGTCATATGAGGCAAGATTTTTTCACTGATACAGCGTGCGAGAAAACTTCACTTTTTCTCGCACTAGTGCAAGAAAGCTCTTCTCCCTTTCCCTCTCGAGCCATTATCTTGAATTAACAGTCAATATTTCAATGAACAAAAATCTTACAAAAACCAGAATTCGAACACCCGACACCCGAGCTGATTTTGAAGCAATTCTACAACCATTCGCCTACAGCATTACACAAACATATCGAACGTATTGCTTTTTTTTTAAGCTACACTACTGTTACAGCAAATTGGTTCCATTATCCAAACTCCAATCTGTATAGTGAAGTAATCTTCTAGATCGTTCGAATTGATTGAGGTTTTCATGGGAATGTTTGACAGAAAATATGAGGCGATACCTATAGATTTAACCAGAATTAAAGGTTACTTTTTCGACTCGATCGTAAAGTTTGAGTGAATATTTTGTTGCATGTTCTTCAACTATTTTGTGATTCAACGAAGCCACAAATTGTTGCGCACATAACACACATTAGAAAAAGTGAGTAACATCGAAAATAAAAGTGAATTAAAAGTTGAAAATTGAGGCTAACCTTTTCAATTGAATTGCAAAATAATCAAATTGCAACAACGAAAAACTAAATAAACAAACAAGTTTTTGCGACTGATCACAATTCGACGTTTTTCGTTACGGTAACTAAGACCGAAAAATTTGACTTTTAGGGATATTTGTGGCAGAACAGGGAATGAAACTGTAAATGTTGATTGAATGTTTTACCACTCGCAACCAAAAATACTATTTCCTCATTTACAATTATTTTTTGCTCTGAATAATGAATTCGATACATTTCCATTAATTACATATCCAAAAACTTAACCTCTAGAAGATCAAAAAAACATAAAGAGGACCCGCACGAATAGTGTACGACATAAAAGACATACATCTTCAAACTGTTTTGCAACATGTTATTTAAACGCATCCCTTCCCTTGTTTGAATTGCTTATAGCAATTTCAAAAGTCCCGTACGATGTCTAATTTGAAAATTAATCTCTGGAAAAAAATAATCAGGTGAAATTTACTCGAGATACAATCGGTAACATTTAGAAACGGTAGCGAATCAAAAATTACTTTTTCGCGCCTGAAGATCATAATTCGATGGTTTTCGATACTCGTTTCCGCGTCGAAAAGTGGTATTTTTCTGGACTGATATTTGCGGCCAAATAAGTTACTTTTCCGGCCGCTGATGGCTTTTTTCTGTTTTTGGGTCTCATCTCATTATGATCCTCAGGCGCAAAAAAGTCCGTTCGTCATAAGTGATGAAAGCTGAATTTTTCGGTACACGTCGTCAGCTTACGACTAGTACCGAAAAATTCACCTTTTCATCACTTATGACGAAATGTACTAATTTCTCCATAACAAGTATACGGGGAAATGAGCGAACTAAGAAACTTTTGATACGATGCCGTTGCTAAATGTTACCGAGTGTAACTACACGCTCTACAGGCTCCAACAACAGAACCCTAGATTTGATTTCGACAAAAAAATCCTGGATTGGTGCAGTCAATGCCTTTCATTAGCGTCATTTATCAAGTTTGTACGAGCGATACTACCCGAAATATTTGCGAAAAACCTCAACCAGCCTTCAAAAACAGCACTAATTTGACCATATCTCCAAATCCGCTGACCGGTTTTTCTCATTTTCGAACTTAAACTAGGATTTGTGAATACAAATCGAGTAAGAAAAAAGTCCCATCAAGATTGATTTTGTTTTACCAAAGTTATTGTGTTCAAGGAAAGACGGACATCACTTTGTTTATTGCTGATTTGGGCATCTAGGGGTGACCACAGAAGGTTTGCCTACAGATTTATCACGGTGGGATGATCAAATGCATGATCTCGAAAAACAGATCTAGTGGCGTTTCTTCTTAAAGATTTAGACCACAGTGTTCAGTGATCGCTCCTGCAACTCTACTGATTCGATCCCGGGACATGTTAGGTTTGCTGTCACTCAGGGATTCGAATTCGATGTGTTACAAACGTAAGAGTGAAAGCATAAGACCCTCGTACTTCGTGCGGGTTCTAAGAAAAACAATGCTAACCTCTCTCAACAAATGAGAAACAGTTCCAAAAAATTTCGTATGCTACTCATTCAATTCTCGGCGTTAAATTCAATTTACATCTTCAAAAAAAAGCAGTTGCAATTGAATACTGTGCTTTGTTGGCTGGGACCCGTACGTTATGGAAGACACATTGTCTGGTGGCATTTCCACCTTCAGTCGAGCATACACCTAAGCTAGTATTCAGTGTTCCATAAAAACCGACACTAATCTCTTTTCATTACCGAACAAAAAGAACCCAAAAGTCAGTCGCCTCTGTCCCATTCCAAAACTTTGTAATATGCACACACGCACATTAATTATTGAAATTTAAAAATCTAAAGAGCATACGCAACAACTTTTGTACATGGTATATTGTACACATTAATGCTTATGACAATTCAATTCATAACGAAATTCAATTCATAAATTCTTTTTTTATAAATAAAGTGGTCAAGGGCAATCAGATCACGCACATAATTGAGCACTTTTTTTTCTCTTCTTAAATTTCATTAAAAATAATTTTTTGTTGTCCGTTGTCCCCATAATGCTGGCCAGTTAATTCAAATAATTTTTTTTCCTTTAAATACCACAAGCGATTCACACGAATATTTTATAAAGATGAAAGAAATTATGCCAAAAAATAGCATCCACTTACGATTTCGTATCAGACATTATGTATCACACCGAAGAAAATGCACACCAAAACGAATGATGAAGAGAGAAATGATTTTCTTCTTTGGAAATGTTAGATCTTCCGTTTGTTCTCTAGCACTTGAAGTTAGTTGTCGTCACCGTTCACGACGATATCATTGTTATCACACCAGAAAAGTTGTAAACAAAATGTTTTTTTTTGCTAAATCAAAACAACTGACTCATTGCTTCCGATTTATGGCACAATTAAAAGAACGCTAAATAATATCAAATGATAGATGCCCGGAATATTATATGTATCAACGACTGGATGTCTTATGCAGCTGAGATCGAAATGAATTATTATTTATAGATTTTATATAGATTTGTCTCCGCATAATATTATTATGACCGCTACAATGAGTTGTTCGTGGTAAACTGAAACTATAATAAATGCGCGCGACTAAAAACTTCTTTTGAAAAAAAAAAAAAATTCTTTGCGAACGGCGACGACTGACTAACGTATGTATAATATGGTATACACATTTGCTTGCCGTTTATACTTCGTATAACAAAAATTGAATATTATAAAGCTATGGTAAAGTTTACGGGAAAGTTGATGGTCATGCTGGAAAATTGGAAAAGTTGGAAAAGTCCTCTTTTGCATCAAACAGCGTTTCATTAAATTTTCAAATGCCTGTGAATAACACAAATGTGTTGCACTCATTGATTGATACAATACACATTTAGTTCACTGACCTACACAAAATGTATGGAAATTGAAAACTCATTTATTTTGGCGCAAAATGTATGGAAATTGAAAACTCATTTATTTTGGCGCAAAATGTATGGCAACTGAAGACTGACCCATTTTTTGCACAAAATGTATGGAAATTGAAGACTGGCCCTATTTTAGCACAAAATGTATGGAAACTGAAGACTGGCCCATTTTTTGCACAAAATGTATGGAAATTGAAGACTGCCTCATTTTTTGCACAGAATGTATGGAAATTGAAGACTGACTCATTTTTTGCACAAAATGTATGGAAATTGAAGACTGGCCAAATTTTTGCACAAAATGTATGAAAATTGAAGACTGACCCATTTTTTGCACAAAATGTATGG
>JANTFA010158550.1:0-10543 GCA_026413405.1 Phytosciara flavipes
ATGACCACAGAAGGTTTGCCCTTACTCCGGGAGTCGGAATCGACGTGTTACAAACGTAAGAGTAAAGGCATTAGACCGTCGTACTTCGTACGGGTCTAAAAAGGATGTCTCTTCGTACGCGCTTTGTAAATTCTAGTTTGAAGATTTAGAGGAAGAATCTTCCTTTGTTTATCACGAGTCACAAAGGGAATCGATTCCGCTTTTAGACTGAAATGAGATGAAATGTTAAGAACATAAACGAAGAAATTACTCTACAACAATTTCAGCAACCATCATCAGGCTCGATCGCAACCAAAGAAAATTTGAACGAAATTCCATTTGGGCCGGATAACGCTGTCGAGAATAGTTATTATTCTACCAAGATATGAATGTAAGTACTTCCTCTCCCTAGAGGTCAATTATCGACTCGAGGTGAAGTCGAGTTTTAGACAAAACAAAACATCGTGTGCGAGAAAATAGCGGCATACCTAACATAACCACACTTTCCCAATGTAAAATTCGAACTAATTTTCTGCCAACCATTCCCATAAATTAATTTAAACGATCCAGAAGATTACATTTTGTTACACATTGCAATGTCGATTTGCTGTAACAATGTAGCTATATACTGAACTTTTACCGTGTAATTACGACTCGCTGTTTCGTATACGCTTCCACAATACATTCACTAGAATTGTGTGACTCTATAGCCGAATGGCTAGATTCATTGCTTTGAAACTAAGATGCTCGGGTCTTCGAATTCTCTTCTATGCAAGATTATCATCTATAAAAATTGACTGTTAATTCAAGCTCGATATTGTGGGCGAGGAGTTTTCTCGCACTAGTACAAGAAACAGCAGTGTTTTCTTGCTATTCTAGCCATCTCAGAGAAACTTAGAAACGTTGGAGAAAAGTTGGAAATTTCATCACAGAGGACCACCTCATAGCTTTGAAACTTGTGGACGTAGAGCGCTTTCATGTTCAGATGATTTGTTCCTCGTTTCATAGTCAACAACTCGTCCATACATCACTTCACTCCACGATGTGTTCTTTAGATGCTATGTATGTTTTGACTATTTTAGTTACAAAATCTACTCGGCCACTGTCGCCCTTCGAGGTGTGTTGTGTGTGTCTTTAGGCTGTTAAGTATTGACTACATCAATTCAAGAAAACAAATCAGATCTCGGGTTTCGTAGTTAGAGCCTATAGAGTGAGCCTTAGACGAGCCGAGCTACTCGGCCTACCGTTCTTTTGGCAATATTTCGAGTAAATTACACCTCATTTTGGTGGATTATTCAAAGTTCAATTTTTCGAATTACTTCCGGCACTTTTGAAAGCAATTTTACCCGGAGATGAGTTTGAATGGAAGACGCAGTGCTGCAGAGTAGCTGTGAGATGTTATGCCTTTTATGAACTATCTAGTTTATGTCACACACTACTCGTACGGGTCCTCCTTACGTTTTTCTATTTAAGCAATTCTGAGTAGGAGTTGGCTTAGAGATGAATTTACATGGAATGATTTGATGATGTTGCTGACTAGTTTCAAGAATTCCTTTTATGGATGCTACTCGTGCCGTGCGAGTCGTACGAGTCTCTTTCTCTACGTTTTTTTCCTCTCTACATTTCATTGAGTAAATATTCGCTTCGAGTACATCAATGCAATGACTCATATAACGTCAGCATTTATAACTATCCATTGTGTTTGGTAGCCTTGAAAACTTTTTATTTTTACCTCAACCAATTAATGCGTAACAAATTACGGATTTATGAGAATCATATTGTTACACGATCATGTTAAATGACTCTTTTGTTTGTTGAGAGTGAGTGGATTTGTAGAGTAGTAGTAATCATACACAAGATTGATATGCCCTACGTTTTGCTGTGGATTTGGGATTGAATGAACTGTAATGGCATGGCCAGTTGAAGTTATTAACTTGTTTGAATGTCTGAACTAATTGATTCGGATGCATTTGGAGATTCATTACCAACATTCCCATCGATGGGAATGTGTTGCCGGCATAATCTGTTTTTTCAATTTTTGTTTCTCACTCTTTCCAATTATCTTTTATCATTCTGACATGAATATGAGGCAACAAGAAAAAAAGTCAGTCACACCATCTACCCGCTATGCTAATTGTAAATTAGTGCAAATGACTCAAGCATATTTAATTAATGCGTAATCATGTAATACACTGGGTTATACCACAACGGGCACAATTGGAATGAAGTCAACCTCTATATTACTGATAAATAACGAGGTGAAATTAGTGTCAGAACTTTTTATGTGTGCTCTTAACATTTTTTCTGTGGAAGGTTAACATATGATTATAGGTAATTGTACTGTTGTTGTTGTCAGTCGGTGGTGAGAAACATTCGTTAGACATTTTCATATTGTTGCATTTACTTCCTATTCAATGCTCGTATTTCTTTTTGTAACAGGTTGCGAGCACAGATGGGTGGGTGGATGGTAAGAAAAGTGGGGTTTCTCTGCACGTTTTCGTTTCTGATTGTTTCTTTAACTGGGTCACCTCTATCTTATATCACTTCAATTCGAAACTTTTGTATCTAAAAGAAGGAGGAAATAGCTTGGAATTGCTGGAAAATAATACTTGAGGTCTAATTGTACTCCTTGGCAAGTTATTATATTCCAAAATCCGTGGAATTTCATTCGCTCGTATCTTTTAGCATGTAATTTAGATGAATGTTACACTGAAATGCAATCTATTTAGTTTTATAACGAGAATCTATTTTTATCCGGTACAGTCTCGTTCTGGTTAATAAAACGCTACGGCCGCAACTGCAACCAATCGCGCGCTACACTCTTCATTCAAACAGACAGTTGGAACTGCTAAGCCGGAAAAGTCATGCATCCTGCATTTGTTAATTCTGGTCAGGTGAAGGGATTGGAGATATGGCGAATTGAGGTAAATACAAAATTTAGTAATTTTAAAAGAGAATCGTTTGTGTTATTCCCATCACTAAATCCTTTTATCAAAAAATCGATTCGTTGTTATTGTACATTATACCATCTCGTTGATATGCCAAGTAATACAACGCCGATATGCTTCGTTTAATATTTTATTGTTGGCGATAAGATAAGATAACTCGGCGATTTTTGATAGAATAATACGAAATAATTTTGTGGAAATTAAATTTATTGGAGATTGTGCAATCCGAAAGAACATCGTTTTAGTCATCATCGTGCGATGATTATAAAAATGAATCAAAATGCAAATTTTTTCCGTTTCCTTTGTTTTATGATTATGAGCCGATGAATCTTTGGCTCTTATCAAGGAAACCAAATGTAGTCACAGTCTCTTTAGTCACTGCCTAAAATTCGGAAGATAAACGAGTTGCAGTGTTGATTCACTAGTTACTTACTGATGATGCAATGTTCGGTGCGGCTATTCACTTGTTACCGATAAGGTCGGCAGGAAATAAATGAAAATCGCTGACTAGCTCGGTGTTGTATAGCAAAATGCATGCTTAAAGAGTAGAAGTAAAAGATTCCAAATCAATTATTTCGAAAATGATTTGAACAAAGGAAGTAATAGATTTGACAAAATAAATACTTGCCCGCTGTGACAAGTTATTGGTTAACATCATCACAATGCAATTTCCATACCTAGCAAATAAATGGCGAAAGCTCAATAAAGCCACTCTTCAGGAAGCACTCCATTCCTCCAAGGGCTAATGCAATAATGACATTCACATAGAAGGGGGGGTTCGAGAAAACGATGCAAGCCATGTTTTAGGTATAGAAAATATGTAAACGATGGGGGACGGTGGTTCAAAAATCTGAAAAAACGTGTGGACGCCATTATTGCACGAGCCCCAATGCTATTAGGAGTTTCGTACAAAAATGATGTGCTTCCTGAAGAGCTAAATGGCTACGCGCTATTGGGCTTTCGTGAGTTACTTTCTCTCTCTTACAACAAATAGTATAATTTTCCACTCAGTCGCTCATTTAACCGCCAACGCGCCACTATAATGTGTGGAATGACGAGGAATCATTAGATGTTGAGTCGTTGTTGAGGTTCTCATATTTAACATGAATTTCAAGTATTTTGATTTCATCACACAGTGTTGATGAGCTCATAGATTAATGAGGCATCATCTGGGGCTAGAGTATCACCGGGAATCCCAAGAGCTTAATCGAATAGTTTCTGATGCTGTTGAACTTTTTCACTTCATAGACAAAATTACCGATTCGTGTGCTGTTTCTAGAGTTTGTCTTCGTCAAGGCTGGTTGCTGTGCTGCCTAATCACTGATTATGTTAATTGTGTTAAAATCATCTAATAGTTTTTCCTTCGATTTTCATCAGTCTGTATTTCAATTCACAGTCGCAAACAGTAATCTGTGCAACCACGGGATAAATGTGTATTTAGCCACTAGATGACCGCGGGCCGTTAATACTAATCGTGTAGCTAAGAAATCATTTTTTATCACCGGAAGTTTGTCATTTCCTCACTGAGTTGAAACAAAATTTGTCTAACAGAATTTTGATTTTAAATCTTTTTTTTAAGCACAAAGTCTTGAAGGAAATGTCAGGTGGCGCGTGCGGGTTTTTCTTTATCATTTTTCTCTCCACCGATTCAGGAACTAATTGATTGAATGCTTTTTCCCGTTGTAAAGACCATCTAGTCTGGTCTGTATGTCGAGCATTGAATGTGAATAGCTGCAAGCGAGCGATTTTCTGCGGAATAAATTAATTGAATTAAGAAAACACAGAGCGTAGCTCTGCTTACTGGCATGAACTAGAGTTGTGCGGGCCTCCCGAACACAATCATCTTCGAAACTTTCATATCTCACAAATTTTCTATTCTAAATTGATAGTGCTTGCTTTTATTAACGTGGTATTGGACTTACGAGCCGAATAATTTTTTTGTTCGAGCCTTCAAAATAAGCCCGAACAAGAAAAAATAATTCGGCCCGTAAGTCGACTTGCACGTAAATAGGAAAAGGAATTATCAATTTAGAATATCTACATCAATGGTGCAACCCTTAGGAAGAGCTCGTCCTAACAAACATACTACAGAAAAGTTCGAATTGGAGAGATGTGAAAGCTTGAAAGCACACCTCAAGCATGAACATAAGAAATATTCGCAGGCCTATGCAACCGGAATAGGCCTTCCATTTTTTGCGTTGAGGCAGGGATCTTGTTCATTTTGTGTAAGTAAAAACACAGAAAACATGCAGGCCTTCTGACGTTCCGAATCAGTGCTATCTAGATCTCTGTCTAGCGCCGCAGCTAAGAGTCTCAAGATCATAAAAAGATCGGCTATTCTCCATAAACAGTTGTAATGTAAAAGAAACGGCAACTTGGACTATTCCATTCTACTTCATCTGATTGAATGGATTCACAGCTTCGGTAGAAGATAAATCACATTTATAGTTCCGTGAGATACGGCGGCGTAGATATTTTATCAATATTTTCTGGGCACTGTCCCGTCAGTGGGCACTGTAATTTTCTTCGGTTCTTCGTATTTACACAAATTAACTAGAATTAGTTCATCGACATTTACCTTTCACCCCTTTGCTCTACCTAAAGACAATTCGGATTTGACCCCAGACAAATAACTAAATTAGTTTTGCAGACAACATAAATTATACCGCAGCTACATCATACTCAAAAACGACCAACAACCCGAAAGCCACAACAATTTTATAATGTGGTTTCCGTTTGTATAGTGTTCATACTCTCTCATGCTGTGAGTTGCGTTATAACTGTAAATATTACCGGTGATGATCTAGTTGAAAACTCTTCCGACTTAAAAAAGAATTATTTCCAACACTTTTATATACTTTCTAACATACGACGTCGTGCAGTTATTTTGGTCAATTTCAATCCTGATTAATGTTTTGTTTTGATTTCTTCAGATTATTTCTAGACTTACGGCCACGAGCACAATATGAGATATTTTCAACGTTTAATGATTCGGTAATAATGCCAAACAACACACGTTTCATACTTACGCTTTAAGAAGACGGAAAAAAAAAGATTTTTTTTTCTTGTCAGAAGAAAAACCTCGCATATGACCACCAGATGTTGGCTTTCTCTTCCTCTGAAAATCTTTTTAAATAAAATGTTTTCTTCTCAGCCGTTTTTTTTTATTTAGATGGCAGCCGTTAGAATTTTTTGTTTACTTTAATTCAGTAAATATTTATGAATTTTGTGACATTAAATTTTGAAATTGTACAAAAGAAAAGTTTAATGTTAAGTGCATGCATATATCGCACGCGCTTATCACCAGTATGAAGTTGCCAGCTACACAAACATTTGACTGCTTCCACCTCCATAAATAATTAATGCCTCGATTCCGAAATGCTTTAATGCACTTCAGCCAAGCGTATAACATAACTGTTTCCAATCAAATGTCGTGCGATTTACGTTGTAATCATTGCCGATGATGAATTATTAAATTTTGTTTTGACTTCTTCCATACATGCATTGCACAAGTGCAAGTCAAATCTCCCACCAATAAAGGCGGCTAGGAAATTTACTTTCGTTGAAACTATTGAGTGATATAGAATCTGTTCCATGCATATAAACTTGACAGAGATAGAGATGTAATTATTTATCTTATGGTTGCAGTATGATGTGTATCTTTTAGATCAATATCCGAAATATGAAGTTGTTGGTATACACCACACAGACGACGACGGTTTTCTCTTTTTCTTTGGGAAATTTTATCACGAAAATTTAATAAACCGAACGTAGACGTGAATGAACAGCGTCACACAAAAAAAGAAGAAGAAACACTCCCACGAGATCATCAAATAGTGTTTTGCATACAATTTGGTTGAAAAGATATTTTTTTTAAACTTTGCTGAATTTCTGATTTTATTGATTCTTAAAATGTGGGAGAATTTCGAAAGAAAAAAGTTCACACAATAAATTCTTCGGAGAAGATTTACAAAATAAAACAAAAAAAAAATTTGTAAAAAATTATGACATTGGACTACAAGCATCAAGCATCTCAATTTCACGTGACGTTCATTGGTTCACCAGGACGGAATTTCGCAGTTTCGTAATCGAGGGGTGATGCACTTGTAAGATTTATGGAGTAAATCAATTGTGATTTACCCATCGATCGCAATGACCTGAACCTGATAAGGTTCCATAAACGGAATTGTGTCATGAAATAGTTGGGTGCGACTTTTCTTAAGGCGACCTCCATGTGACCTTATCTGCCGTACTAATGAGCCGCTTTCGAATGAATCAAGCAGTCTCTAAGAAAAGTTCAATATATTTCGAGATATTTTGGTTGAAATTTGGTTAGTCAACGTCATGGCATCACATATTGACATTATAATGTACTGTACATTTAGCTTAGACATTCGAGTTACTGTATTAGCGTACGTGACTCATACACTCAAGATCTAGGGTTCATCTTCACTAGATCTTCACTGAATTGATGGATGTGTTTTTATATCGAAGAATATTTCGATTTATGTTTATCAAGTTAATCAGCCAGAGCAACGCGGAAATGAGAAAAAGAGTGAGGGAATGGAAAACAAGTGTGAAAAGAAACTAGTGCGTAAATATCCCTCAAACTCCACACTTAAATGAGTTACAAAATATGTCGTGCCGGTTGCTTACAGAGAAGAATTGTAACGAGTTTTCATTTCGAAATCTTTCTAACCCACCAATTTGACAGTTCTCAAATGTTATGGTTTTGTGGACATGTCTTGCCACAGACTTACAGAACAGGGAGAGTTACTTTGAAAAAGCGCAAAATTTTAAACAGACCAAAGTTCAAGAAAGAAAATTTGTGCGGCATTTCCCGTACGTGCAGCTCTACAATTTCTTTATACTTCGACGTGTTTGATAACTAATCTTTTACAATTACAACCGTTCGGAATTGCTGTCATCCAATGTTTTTGACGGTTTAAGTAAAACCAGAATTCAGTACTCGGATCCATTTTCGTTATCAAGGTCATAAACATTGACTTGCAACGAACGTAACGTAACGTAACCTATAAATGAGTGACAAATTTTGAGCGACACATAGTCCCATCGTCTTCAGAAGAATGCCATAATGAACGCATGCACAGATTCACCTAATTGTAATGAAAAAGATAAATTTCAATGTGGCAAAAAATGTCATTTCGGCTGTTTGAATTTGTGGGTATCAGAAGGTGTAGAGGATCTCTAGTCAAACAGAAACATTCTAATCAAATCTTGTTGCTTATTTCTCCATCACATTATTGATATGACTAAGTTATATGTTATTGTAACCGTCTCATTCATAATAAAATGTGTCTTTAGGCTTTTTCTTGTGTGCCGTAATTTGCAAGGAGAACAATCTCTGGAAGAACAAAAAAAAGAATTCTTTTGTTCTTTGCAGAGATTGTTTTTCTTGCAAATTATGGCAGTTCTCATCTAACTAATAAAAGTGCACAAACTATTAAAGTGCGAAAGGATCTGTTCTAATTCGGTTGACAAATGATTTCCTCAACAGAATGTTAATGAGCAATCACACATGTCCAGATCATCCCCCCCCTCGAATCTTGACACGTTACGAACATAAGCCCAGTAGCGTGTAGCTGGTTCATATCATCCATCACCTTCTGCTACAGTTCTGTTGCCGTTCAAGCTATGAACTTCCATTGCGAATTTATTTTTCTTTTTACTTTGTTTGAAATTAATGGCTCGAAATAATTCATAAAAAGTGGCTGCTAAAAAGCTATAACACTCAGAACTGCTGATAATTTGTTGATGGTAAACGAATAATTAAATGAAATTTTAATTAACTATAAAAATGTCATTTTTCAATAAAAACTTTTTATCAAAAGATTTTCGTTCAGATCTTTTATTAGCTCCGTGATTCGAACGTAAAATGACACAGAGTTAATTTTCATATTCCATTTTATAATCCTGGCAACGGTCAACATAGTCATGTTAGACAAGTTGTTAATGAAATGTTCGCAACGTCAAAATTCTTGGAAAATGTATGCGAAAAGGAATTCACTTCTCCGAAAATAAAAGAGAAATGAAAAAAAAAAAATTAGAATTAGAGGTAAAGACCATGCTAAAAATACACCAATTAAGTTTCGAGCACATTAATTAAAACGTGTAAACACATTATGTTCGCAAAGCCACAACATAGTTTGCCACTAAGCGATCCATAGACTATAAATTTAGACGCTTTCACATTTCGATATTTTATTTTTCATTTCAAGAGAACTATCAAATGAATACAAAATGCTGCCTAATTGCGTGAACGTATCGTATGTCGTAAAATATGACGACGTATCCTTTAATGTATTGAAGACGAAACATTAAAACATCGAAACGGGGTTATTCAACTCCTCGTTCCTTTTACCCCAGAGTTACTTCGATATAATTCGATTCTACGAAAAAAAAGAAAGTCTTGTCTTTCGTTTTATACATAGCGACGTTAGATAGATCGAATTAATTTGTTTCCTTGCCTTAGACACTGGTCATTCAATCGTTGCAAAGGAAAATCAAATTAAATTTTTATTATGAAAGAACGAAGGACGAATCGAAATCTTCAATTCGATTTTATCTCTGCTTCCATACTTTACTTAAGCCTCCACCACCTCACATTACGGTTTTGGCCTCCCACAGCATATTTGACCGAACTGACCTTTCCCGGTTTCATGTGGATACTCAAAAGCTTTGATGACACATGTCTTTAAACACATGCAATGAATCGCGATCATTTTTGTGGTGTTTCGACGCATCGATCGCAATATAATCATTTAATAAGTCACTTCCCTTCCTATGTCCAAATTGAATCGCTTGATGACAAATTCGTTTAGTTGCTGCATGCGTCAGAGCCGTACTTTACATAATATTCATGCATTTGAATCAACGCACTCAGCGTCAAGGATTGTGTAAAGAGCCGAAGGCGTACGAAAGTTAGCTCAATGTCTGCTCCATGCGAAAGTTGACAATTACATAACGATATGTCCGCTGCGAGAATGATCTGATAGACACATGTCGAATACGAATTATATTCGGCTCATTTTTCATGAACTTTTATTAGAAATTTAACAATAAACCGGACTAGATTTGATACAGAGAAATGATAACAGATGGCGTTGCTTCTGTGAGGCAGAAACAATGCCACCTGTTAGCATTTCTCTGAGTGGATGCTGCTACGTAATTCATTAATTCGGAAACTATTTCACGACAAAAGCGAACTTACACGAGTTTTGGTAACTGTTTTTTGTCAATTATAGATCTTGTCATCCACAAAGTCGTAACCTTATTTTTATGGACGATTGATTTAACAACTCAGACTAGCCTTGAGACCTATACTAAGCCCATCTTTTCTCCATTTCAGAACTTTGAGCCCGTGCCGTATCCAACCAAAGACTTTGGTAAATTCTACACCGGAGATTCTTACATCATTTTGAATGTGTGTAGACCTTGCCCAGTGAATTTATTTTTTTTTTAATTTCCTCAATTTTAATTTTAAAATATCAGACAAAAGAGTCCAAAAGCAAAGTGCTATCGTGGGACGTTCATTTTTGGCTGGGCACCGAAACAACTCAAGATGAGGCTGGAGCAGCGGCAATTTTAACTGTTCA
>JANTFA010158561.1:244-10542 GCA_026413405.1 Phytosciara flavipes
AGCAATGACCATCCCGGCGGGCATTTTCCATCCAATATCGATTGATTGTTCATGTGGTATGGCATGAATTGCACTTCGAGTAGAAGAGGATCGTCTGGAAACGGAATTTTCGTATTTTAATCGAAGTTCTCTCTTCCGTAAAATGGTAAACTTTTACCTGCACGATCCCGTATTCGACCACCGACGGCAAGTGTTGTATTGTAATTCCAGTAATTGTGACTTGCATCTATTTTCGTTTTCCACAAATCGACCGTACTGTATAGAATATTGAGACATTAGGATTATCTGGTAATGATAGAGAAACATGAAGACACAGCTGGATGGAAAATGGTTGTAGAATGTGGAAAGTAGTGTCTGAAGTTTTTCTGCAACGTGATACGCGATTCTCCCATTGGTACTGAACAAGATATTTTTGGAAAATGAACCTGCTACACATCTGATATCGACAAGAACGACAAAAAAAATGAAAATCTCCGGCTAACTCGGTCTTATATAATATCAAAATGAGTGATCGAAACGTTGCGTTGAAATAAAAGATTTGAAATTTTTATTTCGAAAATGCTTTGATTCAAAGAAGTAGTAGATTCGATAATAATATGCATTCATAGGCAAGAACCATGTGATTCATCAATAGAAACGAAATCCATTAGAACTCAGAATAAGAATTCAATTTGGTACCTCGGTGAAAACAGAACCTTTCATCAGTGATAATTTTTGTGTCAAAATATTCTCAATTCACTCAATATTCTGTTGAGGCAAAAATGTGAGGGTTCTTAAGACGCATTTGGCTTCCATTTTACTTTACTTACGAATCCAAGTCCAATTTCAAGTTCAACTTTTACTTCACCAAGATCTGAAGTATGTCTGACAAATAAAGAAACCAATCGACGGAGTTGAACATCTAAGAGAGCTAGAAAATCTCACACCTTGCCCAAACCCCCAAATCAGCTTGGTGTCGAGCGAGTTTTTAAAGCAACGCTATCGAATAGAGAATTGTTTTGGCCTCAGAGATCGATGGCCCTAGGAGAGTCCATCCACGGTTGTCTCATCGGTTCCTTTACAAGATGGCTCCTGCAAAGTTAACATCATTGAACAAGTAATGAGCAACACAAAAATCATGAAAATTTGTCATGTAATTACATGAAATGGCCTTTTGTGCCGTTGAAAGCTTTAAAGGAGCAAACAATACGGCTCGGAGGTCGACACAGTTTTCTATCCGATAGATTTACTATAAAAATTCACTCTACGTGCAGATAGTTTGGGCAAGGGAAAAGGTTTTCCAGCTCTGCTGAATATGTTATTCGGCACATCATCGATTCATTTATTCAACTTGAAATTTTGTCAGGCATTTTTTAGAAGTAGCTGAACTATAAATTAAACTTAAAATTGAAATTGGACTTGAATTCGTAAATAAAGTGGAATTGAAGCTAGAAGTGTCTTCAAAACCCGCATATTTTTCTCAAGAGAACGTCAAATTTGAACGCTAAATTATCGGTCAGGACTCAGTTTTCCAATCGGACCAATATTCACCGAGCGATAACACTCTTTAAAAACGAGAGGTTCAAGCCTCTTAAAGTCTTGTCGGTCGTCTCGAATATTGGTTTGATTGAAAAACCTATTACTTTACCGGAGTCTTGAGATGATCAGTCACAAAAGGGTATATTTAGTGAAGGGTCACCATCCTGAATACAGTTGCTAAGAGTCTAAAGAAATGTTTACGAAGTGGCTTAAATGCAATGAGGATTTTTTTAAACCGGGCACTATTTTCATTTCCAACTTTATTTTACCCAATGAATGTACACTGCCAGGTATGGCTTCTTTCTCAAAATCGATCGAATTATCTGAAACGCATTCATTATTCACGTCAAAAATGTACGAAAATGAGTGCGTTTAAGTCCGTATTTAAAATCGTTATGTCCTCCAGAGTAACATTAGACCACACCTGGTGTATACATTTATTGATTGTACCCACATATTTGTCAGATTTCAAATTTCTATTGTTTTTGTGAGCTTTGTTTCGTTGACAGTTTTTGCATAGACTTACAGACACTGGAAGGTTACATTAGGAGGCGCGAAATTTAAAACAGAACAGAAAACAAAAAAATTTTTCAGTTTGTCATTTTTCGCATGTGCAGCTTTGCAATTTCTTTGTACTTCAGATCGCTTGCGACGATAGAAGTGTTTGATAATTCATTTCTTGGTTGTTGTACCATTACAAACCGTTCAGAATTGTTAGGGTAAAACTAGAAGTCAGTACTCAAAGACAGTTATCCAATTTCGTTATCTTCATTTTGGTTTATATTTGAAATTCGTCCACTTTGGAGTATTTGGTGTTTTAGTTCGCTTTTGAGTTCTCTAGTAATTATTATAATGCCCAAAGATTAGACATGAAGTAAAACAACTTTGACAAACAACCGAAAGAGGCACAAAACACGCAATAATTCAAAATGAACGAACTTAAAATATAGACGAAAATCTAAATCTCAAAATGGAATCACTGCGTTTGTCACTAATTTTCTTTCTCCTGTTTACATTGCGGAGCTTCGAACCTTTCATTTGCGATACGTTGTTTTGGCTTAACACGGCAGTGTCAGAAACTTTGCAAACAATATGAAGAGGCTATTTGTAACGTAGACTAAAACAAATAAAATATTTTTACGGCACATAATCCTTACTGTCTGCAGAAGGATGTCAAAATGAACAGAACATGCACACATTCACCTAATTAAAATGGAAGAGATAAAATGTTCTCTTCAATTTCAAGTTGGTTTTAAATTTTGCGCCTCTCGAAGTAACTCTCTAGTCTTTATTAATCTGTGGCAAATATGACATTTTAGCTGTCAGAATTTTTTGGTCTTAAAAGGTGTAAGATCTGTTTAAAAGCAAAATAGAGCCACATTATAATGTAAACTGATTGTATACTCCCTTTGTCGGTTATTTTTACAGTTGATGTAACTAAACCCAAGAACATCTGTGATCTAAAACCGTTAATCTATCCATGTCCAAAACATGTTTGAGTTCTCAACCCGAATTTCTTGGTTGATTTTCGGGGTGTTTCAGGATGTTCAGAAGCCTACTTTAAACACTAAGAACGAGTGTTGCACTTGATAAAAAGAGTTGCACATTCAGTACGGGACTCCTCGAAATTTAAAGGAGACGACTCGTACGAAGCCTAAACAAAACGTTTGAGTCTTTTACGGCCATGTTGAACAATGACTGATTAATATCACTGAAACTTCTGCATAAGAAATGTTAGATGCTAAAATATGGAGGATCAAACGAATTTTACTTTCCGACAATCACCAGTGGAATTTCTGTATCTTCCTCTAAGAATTATGAGATTCACAAAACTACGGCACACATTTTATGGACTAGAGTTACACACTAACAACGATTCCCATTACCAAACATTCAGATAGAGCACACAACACAGATAAATGAGTTCAAAAAGTTCAAATAAATTCAAATTTACCTGTTCCAAAACTGGAATTCAAATCTACTCTCATCCAACAATGCAAACAAGACAGCATTTTGTTGAAGGATACGAAGGAAGACATGCAAAAAATTCAAAATAAAATTATTCATCGCGTTCAATGTCAGTTCACTACAAAATTGTATCTTCTACGTCCCGTCAAAAATAACGAAGAGTAAACTGAACTACAGCAAACTTACATTGACCGATTCACCGTGATCATTTCGTAGTCATTGTCTGGATTGTAGAAAATGTTATCGATATAGTGTTGGCCAGCTGTTCCCGCAACTATCGTTGCACGACCACGCCAATCCGTTGCCACATTGCTAATGAATTGGGAAAACAAAAATTTCATTCAACGAACTACGACTCGACTGCGACATCCTTACTCATAAAATCCATTCCTGGCCGTCGTCTGATAAATGGGCAACCGAACCTTATCGAAACCAGAAATTTCCACAATCCGTCCACCCCTGTTACTGTGCACATAATTGTTGGTAAAATTCGATACGACTTGCCGCAATGCAATCACATCGGCATATGCAGCCGCATTCTGGGTGAAATAGTTTTTGAAAATCGTTATCTGTTGATACGGTGATGACTGTCGGCCCTCTGCGTACAGTGTTGGTCGATTTTTATTGCCCGAAAAGAGATTGTGATGAATGAAGGCACGTAATGATGTGGCCGATCCACGGGAATCGGCACGAATGTACAGTCCACCTTGATTGTTTTGCACGAGATTATTCTAACACATGAGAAAATTGTGGAAACCTTAGACGATTAGAGGTGAAAAGATCAATCGATTCGCTTACTCTGAAGTGGATTGTTTGCATGTTCTGGACATCGATTCGAATGGAAGATTCACATGTCGAGAAGTTGCCATACAATTGACGGCAGTTGTTCATAATTCGATTATTTTCCAATGTTAGCACTGGAGACACTTCTCCAGCCGTTGTGTATGAAATCGCTCCACCAACTGCACCGGATATTTCGGAATAAGAAATGTTGTGCTGAGCGTCACGATCTGTGCATACAAAGAGACGCAGAGTTTAGATTTCTTATCCCTTAGATTACAATCAAAATCACACTCACTGAATCCAATTGACGAGATGGGTAACGTAACAACCTCAGCGAAGAAGCCATGCTTAGCTGGTGCACCGCTTGCAATCAATCGAACACTCAAAATCGGACCCTTTGTTCGGAACAAATTCTTGTCATTGTCGCCTTCCGCTTCAATGCCACCAATGTACTTGGCCGTTATGTTGTAGATATCGCCATCAAACAGATGAATTGAGTCACGTCGGCCATACTCTTTCGAATGATTGAACAAGTTCGATTGAAGTAATCGGAAACCCAACGGCTTCACTCGATACGCACTTTTGAATATTTTCACACAATTCACTGGATTATTGTCGTACTTGTAATACAAAATGACTCGTTCTTCGATTGTTATTTCCTTAGCCGTATCACATATGTCAATCAACGAGAACAGATGATACGGAAGGTCCAAACCTCGTAATGGTATGAAGCTGGACTCATCACTTTCACGTCCTTCGCCAGTTAACGAAATGGCATTGATACCCTGACCCAATGCGTTCGTTATGTTCACCACTTGTAAATGGATTGTTTCACTCGGTGATACCAGGTTAATTCCATGATGAGCGCTATCAACCACTGTCACAGAACTGATCAATGGATTCTTGAATATTGTTTGGATTGCCGGTGACTTTTCGTTGTGCAACATTCCAGCCCGTTCGATGCGCAGAAATTCTAGATGACTTTCCTGTGGTCGTGTACTGCGAGCTCTTACATCATGCAGTCTGTCTTCAAATACATTGCTCTCGAATTCCGAATTGGCAAATCGAATGCCGCCCCAATACTGTCTAGAATTGGCGACACCATTACAGCTTACGAAAACGAATTCATCGCGCCATTGGCATTCGTGACGATGACCATACAATTGCCCGTTCAATCGTTCAGCGCATTCACTGAAATGTGATTCGGTGCCGGTACATTCTAAGGGCTGTACCCATGACCAAATTCTTGTCAACGAATTGGTGTGATATTCGATCCGTTTGTCATGGCCAAAATAAACATCCAACGGATCATATCCCAATTCTCGGCACACGACTTGAGCATTCCGTTCGGTAAATCGGCGATCGCATATGGGAACCCATTGCAGAGTGGTATGGTTGAAATATTCCAGAAATCCTTGATGGACGGGATCAATTTCATTCTCGTCCAACGTGCAGTTGCGTTCCGTACATAGACGAATTGTGTCGTAGTTTGTCATGTGTTCGATGGCACGTTTTTCGATTTTCCTTGTTTGGGCTGCTTTCGGAGTCTGAGGTCGAAGAACAATTTGTCCGGTTGCTCCACCACGAGCAATTAACGTACCCAACACTAAGATACCGACGTTCGCAGCAAATTCCATTTCTACACCCGGTCCAATCGTTAACGTTGCACCAGGCATCACAGTTATATCAGCGTTTATTGTGTATGGGATGCCCTTCTGGAATATTTGCACATCTTCGAAAATTCTTCCACCGATATTGTCCAAGTCGATCACTCTGTTTTCATCGTATTTCACAGACACGCTGCCATCAACATTGTCTTCGAGCAGGAATGGCCGGAATTGAACTTCGGCATGATTGTTCCAATCATCAAAATCAAATATTCTCGCCAGTATGTAGTTCGGCTCGATCGATCCCCACCAATTTTCCGTTGCATCTAAAAAGTTGTTCAATCTTGCAGACTTGACTCCAGCCACCAAATCGTAGTCCATGTTGTTGTTGGAAATCAAATTTCGGAATATCTTCACCTTTTGCACACCACCAAATCCAATCACACAAGTGGGCTCCATGGTGTAAACACGTCGACCACGCGGCGGCAAACGGAAACTGCCTCTAGTCACACTGGCAAGCGTTTCGTATCGATTGTTTTTGATTTCGTTGTACGCAAATATGGCCGGAACTTCGCCCAGCACCTCACTCAAACTATCAGCCCGGAATTCGACCATATATTTGCCGTTGTTTCCAGTCATGCGATTGTAGTCGATTTTGAATTTCTTTTCCATTCCCTTGAAACCGATCAGACCATACTCACAGTCGTTGTCTCTGAATGCGTTACCGGTGATATTAACCACGGCATAGTGACCCATTATATTCACACCGAATTGAACGTTTCGCGTCCAGGTGTCGTTACCCAGATACACCGAGTGTGTAAAGTTCTCGTTGTATTGCCATACGTACGGCAAGCTGATATCTAGACCACCGTGACGATTGCCTTCGACCGTTGTGTCTTGGACAACATAATGGAAGAGCTGAAACGAAATGTTAATATTAGACCATCGAATCGCTCAATCAATAACGGTCGTGGTTCTGCCAAACAGTCGACGACAAAATATACTTACATTGTTCGACGACCGTAGATCCCGTGAAAACTGATGAATTCCTTGTCCATTGCTCATGATCAACGTGTTATTGATGTGAATGGTTATCTCCGATAGATTACTGGTATGAATATCCCAGAATGGTGAGTGAACATAAAATGCTTCGTTCTGACTGTGCGTTATTTCACATTGAACAATTTTTATGGACTCGTTAGCTTTACGCAAATAATGTTCGCCACGATCGCCCAAATATCGATTGTAATATGTTGCTGAGATGCCGCGTAAATTTCGTTGAATTTTCGTGGATGTTACATACAGTGTTGGCACTGGTCCACGGACTATACGCCTAGGGATGTTTTGAACGGGAGCTGAAGTAGTGGAAATGACAATCACAACACCACCCAGAGCATTGATGCCACTTTTGTAATGCAAAACGATTCCATAACTACTGCTCGATAAAGGAAATACGGATAGATCGCGGCTGAGCTGATACACATCTGACTCGGTTGTTCCTGTCTGTGAGTCGTAGATCCAAATGTCTTCGGTGGATCCGTTTTGAATGGGATTCAGAAGTTGCAATCCCACAACATATCCAGGCTGACATCTGATGTGAATGGTTTTCTCTACCGGATCGCCCGAATGCTTAGCAGTCAAAATATGTCGACTCTGCCACATATCAACATCGATATTCGAACTCTCCTTGGGCAGTATCATTGGTCGGTAATCTGATTCTTGAACGTTGAAATCAGGTGCTAGATGGAACCATCCAGCTAATTCACGTTGTTCGATTGCCGATATAACGGAGTCATGTTTAATGCCAGAACCGAGATTATCTTTTATGATAGAACCGTGAACTCGAAGTCCAAGCTGCTTTAAACTGATTCCACTTCCCCTATTGTTTGCGAACTCAGAATTCTTTACGTTGTTGATCGAACCGCCGTATATGTCCGAGTAGATGATTCCCAATCCGTCGTGCAAGTTGTTGACGACACGAACATTTTCCAAGTTATGCTTAGCAAAATCCATCTGAACAGCAGGCTTGAAAGTATTCGTAGCGTAATCAAACAAACCGGCCTTTTCAATTGTCACATACTGTAAATCAGCTCGTTCAGCCAGAACACCGAATCTTAATCCAGCCCATGCACCTTCGTAACATCTAATGCCAACGTCATAGTCATGCGTACAGGAATTCAGGAATTCGCCTTGCGAAAATCGCTCGGCACGGCATTTTGTAATGTCAATATCGTGATCCGTACACCTTACATTCGACAAAATGACATCTTCCGTTGTTCCGGAATTGGGTACTTCAGAGCGAAGTAGACGCCAGTCCAATGGATTCAATGCTAGTCCCAACTGATTGCATACCAAGGCAGCGTTTATCTGAGTCCATCCATAATCACATACCGTACCCCATTTTCCGTTCAAGTAAACTTGCAGTCGTCCTTCGTGTTCCGTTGAACCACCCAACAGTCGCACGGGAACTGTTGGCGCCGTCTCCTCCACTTCAATTATCATCTCTGTTTCACTGTCCAAATTTTCTGTTTCGCCTTCAACGGTTTCATTTTCGAATGTCATCACTGGAGCACGTTTCAAGGTAAAGAAAATATCGTCAGGAGTTCGACCTCGAGCTTCTAATTTACCAGCAACCATCATACCGACAGATGGTGCAAAATTAAGCACAACCCCAGGTTGAAGAATCAGTTTTCCGCCAGGCCGAATA
This sequence comes from Phytosciara flavipes, assembly GCA_026413405.1. NCBI lineage: Eukaryota > Metazoa > Arthropoda > Insecta > Diptera > Sciaridae > Phytosciara > Phytosciara flavipes. Next base: position 8,828 of record JANTFA010158561.1, read on the forward strand.
TTGATGTCACGTTCGACGTTGTAAACGCCAGTTGGTAAAATTTCTTGGCCGTCCACTTCACCGCCGACATGATCTGAACCATCTGTATAGAATTTCGGAACAAATGACGAAAATTGCATTATAACCGTCGTACCAGGATTTGAGTTGTGCAGCAGGTAGGGAAGGTATTCTATTTTAGCTAAATCGTATCGATCTTTACGATGAAACAATCTCTTAAATATTTGCTCTTCCTCACTGTGTCCAAGCCAATTGTAGGTCACGTTTATCACTTGACTTTGGTCAGATATTTGCGACCCAACTTCATATTTGGAATCCCAATTTTGAATTATGTTTCGATAGACATCGACATTACTGGATGAAATAACCACTGGTGCTGCGACTCGTGACCTTGGACTCAATCTATTTTCACCTGTCTTTCCCTCACCTTCGTCCTCAACAGGCCCGAAGGGCTCGGTTATTTTGTTCATGCGCACAAAGTTCCTGGTGAACAGTAATGATTGCACTTCCCGATCGCCAAATGGTGACAAGCCCAACGAAACCACATACACACCGGCGTTCTGATAGAATTGATTGTTTTGCACGGTTAGTTTCACTGGTAGTCGTAGAAATTCTTCCCACGGCTTGTTACGGATGAGTAGAGCACCATATTTACCGTGCCGGAAGTGATTGTATTCGATTTTTCCAACTAAATTCAGAGCCGGACTTATGATTATGCCAATTTTGTTGTCGTGTTCGAATACATTGTGTCCGATTTGTAGCCGCAGAAATTGTCCTTCGTTACGAGCGAACCAACAGGTCTGAATATCCAGTGAATTTGATAGACTCTCGTTGAACAGATTGCTGGTGATGTTAACATATGAATTGCCACAGAAATTTCCGTGCAATATTCCCGTTTCCAAATTCTTAATAATATCCGAGTATTCCACAACTGAAGTCTGATTGAATGCCACAAACTCTTGGCGATCCTTGTTTAGGGTTTCATTCAGCCATACAGCAACTCCATAGCCGACGTTCGAGCTTATCGATGACCTTGAAATGTTTCGATTACCACCATAGTATGTCACATTCACACCTCCACCATGATTGAAACTGATTTGACTCTCTGTTACATTTACGTCGCCAGCACCACTTGTTACATGGATTCCGGCTGCATGGCCGTTGTTCGATACAGAGCTACGATGCACATGTATCTGAGATCTTAAATTATCAATGGCAATGCCACGACCACCGTTATCAGCTACCACAGATTTCGTTACATTCAAGTCATATGCTTTAAACGGACCCGTCGTAAGCCTCAAATAGCCAACCACCTGTGATCTAGGCTCCGCTCGGAATTTCACGTAAATCTGGTTTCGTGTACTAGTTACACTTTGCGGTCTGGTGTTGTTTCTCAGGAACCATGAAGTTAACAGTCTATCATTGCTGGATTGTCCGTCATAAATTTGCAGTTCGGCCGTTTCATTTGTTGTTAAGACAAAATGGACAAAGCTGACGGTTAGCAGGTAGCCAGGTTTAGTGAAGAAATACTTTGCACATTCCTTCGATGCACCGGCGAACTGCGATTGTTTTAGTGACACTGATATCGGATATGTTTGACCAGCAGTCGTCGGCAATGTACAAAAATCGAAAATGCTACTCCGATCCATTCGTTCATCGGATCGTAGATCATGTCCAACGTACTTGATGCCATCGTCTCCGTTATTGTCCACTTTACA
>JANTFA010158572.1:0-10542 GCA_026413405.1 Phytosciara flavipes
AGGCGACTTCACTCGAATACAAATTAGTTTTACAAGGGTTTATGTCCTTTCCGGTTTTCCATTACATTTCAATTTGGCTCGCTGTGTGTGTCGCGAGCGGGGTATTTATATAGGAGATGGGTATAGAGGTGTGCGTCAATCAAAAATATTTGGCGATGACTGGCCGAGTTTCGTGATATCGGCGGCGGCTCAACCACTGCATGCCCACAATTGCGAGTGAAATAGAAAAAAAAACTCAAAAACTCATGATTTTTTTGGTTGAAACGAGAAGTGTTGCATCTGTTGCTTCTAAGGATGAATGGGATAACGAACTTGGAGTTGTATTACCTACTAGATTGACATTTTCAATCTTGAGAAACTTCACTAAGAAATATTGAGAAAAATGTAGTTTCTCAAAAGTAATAATTGACAACCGACAATCAAAGTATGACTTTTCTCGGATATTTAGTGGCGCGATCTATCGACAAACGTTTTCGGAGATTCACTATAGCACTATGAAAGGAATTGCAGCTGATATTGACTTTTCTCACCACTCAAGTCCTCAAAGTTTTCAATATTTTTTGTTGATATCTAAAGTTTTATGTTAAAAAGACTCGCAACTTCCTGTTTCTCTCAAGTCGGTACAATCAAGGGGCTCCCCTTCTTAATTGGGAGGCACTAAATACCGAATTACAAAATCAGAACGAAAAAATCCGGAAATTGTCAGCGGCTGGCGACGGCTGATGTGTTTTTTAATATCGGCGGCGGCGCACGGCTGGAGGCTAAACTCAGCGACTCACACCTCTGGATGGCTATAGTGAAAAGTGTTTATTGAATTATTTTGTGTGTATTTATCGTGCGAAAAAAACACAAGATTTAAAAGACCAGTAATTTAACAAATATTTACGAAGTTCATTTATTTGTAATGTTAGCGTCTGGTGTACGCGGTGTATGTGGAATTTAACAGTCACAAAAATAAACACAAAACATACACACACAAATTTGAATATTTATGAGTTTTTGTGATTTTTATCAACGACACAGAACGAACGAAAAAAAAGGAAAAAAATTTCCGTGTACGTACAAAAAACCGGTTAAAAATAATAATAAAATGCTATAAACATCCCCACGCACCACACGACATTATTTATATGTATGCCATATAAGAAATGGGCGGTTATGGATGCCTGCGGGGATGGTTAACGGCATAAATGATTCATAAATAGCTTTAACCATCGCAGAGCAATCCACAGAACACAACAGGCTGGTAATATTTTGTGAAATGGCACAGAGAAAATATTGTTTTGTTGCGCATTTTCGGGTATAGATAGGGAGACACACATTTTTTTTCGGCTGCTTTTCCTTTTTGCATGACATATTTTCGCTCATGTAATATTAACACTGATGAACCCAATTGTGAACGTTTTTCGTGTTGCGTAATCGGCCGAGTTCAGCTTAGGGGATAAATACTGATTTATGGATCCACTCATTATGTTTAAGTTTGGGTACATATTTCATGTGTGTCAGCCCATGGCCCATCCACACATCCCTATGCCAGAACATTATTACATTGGGTACGGTAATAACAAAATCAAAGTAATTTTTAGTTTAATAAAAAGTTTCTTTTACGTAAAGAGACGACGACATACATCGGGGAAAATTGAAATTGAATTAATGACAATAAAAATGTTCAAATCAATTTACAGAACGAAATTCTCTTCCTTTGTTAATTTCAAGCCATAGTTCCCTCTACAATCAATTGGATAATTGCCGACTGTAAAATACTAAATTGGTAGCTAGAAAGAAAATGATCTCATTACAGAATGTATGTAGTGGTTTCACTGTACTACAACCATTTTCTTTGACATAATTAAATCACTTTCATTATAAATGCTTGTATATCCATTCCTTGTTCATACATTTTTCATATTTCGAAAAAGAATCTTGCCACATGAATGTGCACGTGAATTCAACTTTCTTTATGAAATTAATTAGACTAAAAATTTACGAAATTCTAAGCGATGTACCTGGAAAAGCAATTTTCACATTCCTTATTCCCGCCCAACGTGATGACGTTCACAAAAATATCGACAGCATTTTCTGACGATTTTCTCATACCACTGTGCAGGCAAATTGATACAGCCAAGGGACACAATTTTGTTTTTAAATAGATTCTACACACCTTTTTAGAACAAAGAATTCTGATAGGTAAAATGACATTTCTTGCCACAGATCAATAGAGACTAGACAGTCACTTCGAAATAGACCTTGAAATTGAAGAGAACATCTTTTCAATTTTAAAACTGTCTTTGGTGGAATCCTATGATATACAGTTCGATTTAATGACATTTTATTAACTTTTTAAACTGAAATAAGTGAAAATTCTAAAAAAAACAAATTGCAGCTCACTTCGTAAAAAGCTATAGGACATTTTGGAAAAATAATACTCAGGATCCGGGTTACCGTTTCTGAGGATTATGTGTTTGAAAATCTGTTGTGTCAAGATTCGTATGATAATACTGGAACACAAAATTTATAGCAACAACCTGAGCTCCAGTTTTCATATCCTGAAACCGTCTATTGTTTGGCACAAAGTAAGCCACGTTTAGCTTTTTTGGAATTCTTACTTATTCTAGTTAGTAAATTGATAAAATAGATGTGAGGCTATATGAAGTGGGAGTCCACCTTAATGAATGTGGTTTTTCTTTTCCCGTTAAAAACATTGGATGACAACCATTCCAAACGGGTTGTTATTGTAAAACAACCAAGAAATCAAAAATCGAACACACCTGTCGGTCTGATTGAGCTGAACTATAAAGAAATTGCAAAACTTCACATGCGAAAAATGACAAACTAAATTTTTTTGTTCCTAGAATTTCTAATCTGTTTTAAATTTCGCGCCTTTCTTAAGAAACTTCTCAATCTCTGTATGTCTGTGGCAAGAAATGTCAGCGAAACAATGTTCACAAAACCATAGAGTTAGGAGCTGTCGAATAGGGTGGGTCAACTTTTACTTTTTTTTCGTGAAACGCTGGGGTTGGGAGAAAATGGAACTTTTCTCATTGCATCTGTCACTTTTTATATGCTTTCAAAAATGGTATAGCGAATTGATGTTCAATTATGTTGGAGAAAATCAGTAATTGTGGCTTAGTGGTCATACGAACAAATCGAGTTTTAGCTACGTTCAAAATTGCATACTGACGTTCGATTGTATGTAATGAACAGGTCAATTGTAAATTTAAGTTATTTCATAGCTAGTCGGATTTGAGTTTGGAACCAGGATTGAAATGAAATTAATTTGTGCATCAGTTAGCAGCTTTTACTACAACAACCGCATTTGTGGATTCATTTGTGAATTTTTATTTTAATAATAAAAAACGAATTCGACGTTAATGCGATTTCATCGGGAAAAAGCAAATAGAAATCCAATAAATAATTAAAAGTCAACAGCGGAAAAAATTTTCACATAACAGGGAGAAAAAAACACCCAACAAAAACACCGCGTCGATTTAAACCTACCTTAAGCCAAAATGCATTTATAAATTTTAAGGTATTAAAATCGAGTGAATAATGAACGGGGAGATTTTGCTAGCACTTTCGTAATACGTAATACCTATCTGCATCGGAAAACTTGGAACGACAGAAAAAAAAACGGGGATGCATAAGTGCATTGTCGACTTAAAATACTTCGTTGAATTTATTTTGAAGTTTTCGTAAAAGATTCAGCCAGTAGAAGGCGTAAAAACGAAATTTTCTATTTAAGCTTTTCATTCTGTGAATGTAAAAATAAATTCAGAAAGATGTCTGGCAAAATGATAACGCAAATGAGTGCACAATGCAGTTCGTCTTTTCATATTGAGAAAATCTTTTGCTTCTTTAAATATTGAAATGAAAACTAGGCCCCCTGCTTTGGGTGGGTCGAGTCCCTTGATGTCTGAATTTCGCAATGGATTTTCATAAATTCATTTTGGTGTTTTTTCTTTCGATGAAGGTTGAAGACTGCTACAGCACATATTATCTTGTTCCTGACTTATGCCTAGACTGGAATTTTGGTTACATAAAAGTGTCAAAAATCCAGATTCATTTAACAAAAGAAGGGCAATATTGAAACTTAGCCATTCAGGCTCAACTACTCGTCCGAGCCATCAAAATTTCCAATGTAAATCCATACTCATTTTCCTGAATTATGATCACAGAAAACTGTGTGATTTTCACAACTGCAACAAACATTTACGCTCGAAGTAGATATAGAAGAAAACGAAGTGCCAAGCTTACAAAACACTCATTCGTTCAGACCTGATCTATGGACGCGAATCTTGGACGGTAAAGAGAAGTGATGAACAGTTGCTACTTACGTTTGAGCGCACTTCGCACCATATTTGGAGCGACACGAGAAGGCGAAAGGTGACGGCAACGGTTAAATTTTGAACTGAAACGTGATTTTGGCGAAACGGATGTAGTGGTAGTGGTAAAAGTTCAACAGTTGAGGCGGACGGGACATCCACCGCGTATATTAACGGAGATCCCTCAATGTTATTTCGAAATGATCCAGAAGGGCGCAAAAAATGAGATGGATAGATGACGTCGAATCAGATCTTTGGAAGTTGGGAATAAGGAGTTGGCAAAGTGTAGCGAATGACAGGCTACGTTGGAATCAGATTATCGATCAGGCCAGGGCCCATAATTGTATCTGTAGCGCCGATAAAGGAAAGTAAGTAATGGAACGTACGTCGTGTCGAGTTTCATGTCGCACAATTTGCAAAACGTCACACGACACTCGTTTCAATTTTGTGTAGTTGTGTGCGTGATACGTTAGCGCCGGATTGTCGTTCGACATTGCAACCCTCTAGTGATAACGAAGGTATCCTTACATTTTCCGGCATACGTCCCCTTGGCTTACAGTCAAGGTAATAATTTCAATGTAAAGTGCCGGCACGAAGGTTTCTAATGTGTATTAAATAAACGATATTCTTCACTGCACCAGAATGGAGGCACATGTTGTACATATAATATCGAGACTCTCGACAAACAAAAATAAATTTTCCCGATATATATCAAAATAATTCTTTTGTTACACTAATACCAAAAGCCGCATTTGTTTATTTAGGTTTTCCGAAAAACAGCTGAGTACTTTATATCGAATCCCCCCCGCACACACATGCTATCCTTTCCATTATATAATACTTATTTATCCAATATTATGTACACCAACAACAACAACAACCCCGAAAGTGTACCCATACCCGAAGAGTATAAATAGATTCAATTTTGTTATCGACAGCATAGCAGATAATAATATATTCCAGTATCTTAACCCTAAATAAATGTCGTAACAATGAGTAATATGTTTTATATGCATGCTGCTGCATACAATTTCATTCGTTATTATACCCCGGAGGAAAAACGACATCTTAGCAAAATGGTATGTGAAAGAACCGGCATAATACACTACTTGCAACAGTAGGTTCTAGGTTGTGTCTAACAGAGGATGGATGGATGGTGGAGAGTATTAAAAAAAAATGAATTTCTTGTGAGAAGAAAAAAAAGCATCCGAATTGCGCACATAATTTGATAACACTGCTGGCTTAATACAACAGCTAGCATTTTATTTGTCCATGGATATCCATTATTGAAGTGTGCTATTTCCTCTCGCAAAATTATGTTAAACTTATTCAATTCAACAAAATCATTTCCGATCTCCAATTCTCAATGCAAACCACAGTGGAGACGACTGCAAAATTTGCTGCATACTCCATATCCTCTTACTTATACGCCACGCCATAGAACATTAATAGTTCTTTAAAAGTGAATAATGTGCAGCACAGCAATGAATTTCAGAAACGTTTTTACACCAAAAAAAAAGAGAAAAGAAATCGAAACGAATGGATCAAATGTATGGAAATGGAAATTTGAATTAAGTGAAAGGATGGGGGATTTTTTTCTTCTTCTCTGTGTCCGGATACTGTTGCGCTTTTCTTTTTCACAATATCGGTAGGTATTATACGGTAAAGCATTTTTAAATGGGAAATAGGAGAACAGTTTCTTATATTGAATAGAAAAGAAACGTCTTATCATAGCCAAGATGAATAGAAACCGGGGAAGGATGTGTAATAGAATTAAAAACTTACATTCAATTTTCAGGTAAATGGAGCTTCGTCTACGTTATTGTATATGGGACATTCCACGTTAAAAGTGAGGAATTTTAAAATAACTCAGTCAAATGAAAAGCTTTTTCGACACGTTTTTTTGTTTCTCTTCTCGCGTATTTCGAGCTTCATGTGCGAAAACAGAATTTTTTCAAAATATCGGTGCTATTGAACCTATTTACGTCACATGGAGCTCGACAGCTTTCAGACAAAAAAAAAGTTCACCGAACAAGATTGCCATTTGCCTGAGTACCTTAAAAATATCACCAAAATGCAACCATCAAATGTCTCAATTTCCTGCTAAACTTAGACACAAATCATTAAGGGGTCATTCACAAATTACGCACGTCCAAAATCACGTATTGCAGGCTCTCCTCCCCACTCTCACGCTAAAATGTATGGAGAAAATGACAAAAATGTAAGAAGCGAACGCTTCTGTTAGACCGCCATCTCCCCTGTAGACCGTGCGTAATTTGTGAATGGTGGGCCCTCAGTAGTTTGACCTTGATTACTCTGAACTTAAACGCAGAATCTTAACAATGTAGCATGTTGAGGATATGACAGACTGGGTTGAAATTGCGGTTGGTTGCGTTTCATTTTTGTGATACTTTGGCAAACGAGAAGCTTTCTCGGCAATCCCTGACAGCTGTTGGCAATACGCGTCTTTTGAGCGCTATGTGAATTGAATTTTCTGACTATTTTACCGACAATCGTACTTTGATCATATCTCCAGGAGTTTAAAACCCATTTGTGTCACACGGGTGTCAAAATACGCAACAGCTTTACGGAAAAGGTTTTCATTTACCTGCGCTATTTCAAAATGTCATAAAAGGTAACGCAGCCAACCCGAGAACCAACCGCATCTAAGTTTAGAGTAATTCTAGTGGAAGTGCCATTGGGTTTTATTTCAAAGTGATTTTTAGAGCTGTTACAAGTAGCAAAAAACGTTGTAAACCAACGCATGGAGTGTCTCATATATGGAATAGAATTTCAGCTGCTTCATCTTCCTCGCGTCGAAACGTGATTGCTTTTACGATAACATTATTTTAGCACGTTCCGTTAATTTAAAAAAAAAATATTTCCCCATTGTGCCATCAATAATAATCAAAAACTTTTTTCTTTCAAAAGATGGATGAGAAAATTTGCCGTCAAAATTTAGTAATGTATGGCGGGCGTGGTGGAGTGTGTACATCTATCCACTCTCAACTCCACTAATCATGTGCTAGCAAAGTACATGTAAACGTATTCTGAGCACTGGGCTCGCAGTGTAAACAAATCCCCGGATCTTTTTTTTTTGTTCGCTCCTGTTGTTGGAACACATTGTACATTGACAAAGTACTCGTTGCTTCACAATTTATTTGTTTGCGAATACACAATTGCAAACTGCGAATTCCAAACACTGATTCGGTACGTCGACATAATACATTTTACAATCATTTCACTTTGTAGATGAGACTGCATGCTACGAAGAGCATTACAAGCAACGGGTATCATTTAAAATGGAATACACAAGACCAACTTTGCTCTAAAATAAATAGATATCCAACCCTCAACCAAAAATAAAATAAATAGAAAAAAAATGAAAGAAGGAAAAAAGTGCATTGTCAGTGCAAATGGAAAGCATATTGTTGAACAAAGAAAAAAAAATCATTTCACCGCACCACTGTTACTCACTGGATACGTTACTAACGAACTGACTAAAGCTAGCAAACACCACATGTGTAGTGTAATACCCTAGACCCTACACTATGCACAACGTAGAAATAATTACATTATTTTCGATTATAATTCGCCAGGCGTTAACGTGACTTGGCTTTGTGCGTTGGCAAACCACCTAATCCCATCCGAATATGTGCAAAGATGAACCCTCCTCATTTGTTTCTTAACATGAAAACCGGGGGAGGATTATTTCCAAGATAAATAAAAAAAAAAAAAGTTTAATGCACCGTACACCTTCATTTATAATGCTGGAATCGATTTTTTTCTTCTTCTCTCTATCCATTCACCCCCCTTACACACTACGCTGAAAAACTAATAAAATTAAAATAATAAATATAAAAAAAAGAATAACAAACGAAAAACACACACTTTGCAGATGTAAACAAAAAAAACAGCACAAGAAATGTCGATATGTTACCCATATGGCGAGGCAGTATTGTTTTCCCAATTTGTTCGGATAAAAACATGCAAGGAGAGTATCTATAGATAGACAGATAGAGGGTACACCGAGGGGGTATTACACGGAACATTTGAATGTTTCGAGTAGATTAGAGACTGTCGTTGATTAAACGGATCGATCAAAATTTTGTGTGCGTAATTCATTTTGTCAAATAAACAAAAAAAGAAGAGACTTTTATCGAATGAACACTCAGAACAACCGTTATTGCGTTATGTAAATCGATATAAAATTAGACATTTTACCAAAATGAAAAATTATTCTCTTTAAATATCAGAAATTCCCCTTGGAACATTGGTCCCGGACATGTTCCCGGTAAATAAATGTACATGCAAACATATGTAACATTAAGCCATAAATATAATATACTCAGGGCTGTAGCTAGGACAATAAGCTAGGGAAGCATTGCAAATATAATATTTTTAAAGGTCACAGTGTGTTAGGAGCCGTTCTTAAATGACTTGACCCTATTTTTGAGACTTTACGACACCCTCCTCATCACGCAAAAACTGTCAGAATTGATCCAAATTTGTTGAGACCGTCACGTTTTCATGAACTACCTTCTTCTTCCCAACAGCGTGACGTCATTTAACAACACAGAACAGAACAATCTCCAAGTAGTTACTTGATTGTTTTCAAATTTTTATTGAAAAAGTCAATGAAAGTTCTAATTTTCGTCACTGAGTTCATATTTCCATTCGGTCAATGAATTATGCATAGCCTCCAATAAAGGAAACTTCATTTGCTCTTTTTATGAACGAGTGATGATCTTTTTATGAACGAGTGATGATGGTCACCTCCCAAGCGAGCCCCAAAGACCGTAAAATGAATGTTAAAACAAATGAAGTACAAGATTTTATTGATCAAACAGTAGTGAAAACTTTAAACGACTCGCCTATCGAAAGTTTAAGGCAAGTGATACCATAGGGCAGTATGCTACGGACCAATAAAGCTGATCTAGGCCCGATACTACCACCTGATATTGTAACAGAAATTTTCTTTCTTTCATTTATCACTTAACGTGACCCATGGTAGACCGACTAGGCTATCGTGAATGCATAGCTAGTCCGCTGATAAAGCATAGCGTAATGAACATGGCAACGCCGCCATTAATGAGAGACTAAAAGGGAAAGAGAAGAGGAATAAATTCGGTTTGTTTGATGTGGGCTCACTATTGTGGGTCTTTGTCAAAGACTCTTTGATGAGTTTGTGCGTCCATTCAACCGCTATGTATCTCCAAGATAACAGAAAACCTTGTCTTACTTGCCTTCAATTTTCGGTAGAATGTAACCGAATACTGGTACAAGAAATGACTATATGGTTGAAAGATTAAGAGTCCTGGCAACCTCGAAAGACAACGAATAAACTAATTAACATCCCTACGTTTCACGCCAAAGGATATTGTGAATTTGAAGTGTAAGTAAAAATTGCTTCTCGGTGGCTAGGTGTTTTCATTGTAATGTCAAGATAGAATATTTTACTGCGTGTCCCATGCGAAAGTTAAACATTACATAGTAATATGCTCTCTGCGAAAATGATCCTTTATAGGTTCATTGGCTCGAATATGCAAACTCTACACTTGTAGATCGAGAATTAATTCAAGAGAATTAATTCGACGAGTTTCGACGAGATATAACCGAATTTCAGCACTGGAAAATTTAAGGGTATTCCATTTTTCATCACCCTAATACATCCCTGACAATATTTTAAACCCATCCATAACTTTCCCATATTTTATAGATGAAATGACATAACATATTAAGGTATTTTGGAAATTAGATAAGACACGTCTGTACGTTCGGCTATAGCGCCGATATGTTATGCATGTTGGGTTAATCGAAATTCAAATAAAAAAGAAAAATTCGATCGAATATTGAACGGATGTTATGCGGTATGGTGTGTTGTCGTCGTCCCTTTTATATCTTGTCCAACATTAATTTTTACGATTATTTACGGTGATAACATTTTATGACTTTTAATATTCGTTAGCGGAACAGTATTTGGATTGATATTGATTTGGGTGATATAGTAAGATATAGGTACCACAAATAATGTGGATGAAATGTGTTCGGTTCGGTTAAATAATCCATCATCAGGCAATTCGAATCGAATGCAGTGACCCAAATGTATTTAAATAATGTTGAGCATAGAAACCGAATTCACTACTATATGTTTTGACGGTAATTGAAACATTCTACAATTGTACCTGAGGATAATTAGTAATTCCCTTTGTACTTTTGC
>JANTFA010158594.1:0-10542 GCA_026413405.1 Phytosciara flavipes
GCGTTAAGTAAACCAGACAGTAACAGTTCATTTTCAGAAAGTCAAATAAGTGACCTAGGTATGAGCAGTTGACTTTACCGTAATGAACACAATGAATTTAGAGTGAGAACAAATTCGGTGCAAATCGTGTTTTCATGGCCAACCAATTTGAATTCAAATTTTGTGCTTACTGATCTCACTACAGAAACAAATTGTCATTTGTAAATATTTATGCTCATTTCACAAAATTCATTCAAATCAAAAGCCTACTAGATATATCAGGTCCCTAAGCGAAAAATCAGCTCCTGCCTGGTTTGCTTAACGCTGCCGTGAACGAGGCTTCGCCAAAAAATACCTTCAGGTCGAGGTGTGTAGGCTTTGCCTCGGATCTACAATCAACCTCTAGTGCGAGAAAATACCGGCAAACCTAACATGGTAGAGACAAACTTTTAAATACAATTCGGGCCATAACCGAACTTTTCCAATGCAAAACATCAACTTATTTTCTACCAAATATTCACATGAAAATAAAAATTCGTTTGAATGTTCTAGAAGACTGATGTAGATATACCATGCAATGTGTAGTGATATTAAGAGACGATTCGAATGAAATTGGGTGTTTCTGCAGTCGAATGAGCTTCATGATAAGAAAAAAAGCACCAGATCATCAGGCCATCATTGGTGCTCGGGTATTCGAAGCCTGGTTTCGGCAAGATTACGGGTTTATTCAAAACAACAGCGTGCGAGAAAAGCGAAAGAAAATTTTTATCGCTCTAGTGCGCGAAAAAATTTTCGCGCTAGCTAAAGGTATCAGTGAAAAAACACTCACTCTTAATGTTATCAAGCACATGCATCGCACACAAATTTGCAAGTAATATAGTTTTCCTAAATGGAAAGGCATTCAACTTCCAATTTTTTTTCCAAACAAGCAATAATCGATTCATTAAAAAGGAAAACTCGCGACAAGTTCAATATTTTCTCAGCACTTTGAAGCTACCTTCTAAATAGTCATTAACGAATACAACCATTCACTCAAGAATAGTATATTATCGAGCATATTCTATCGTTCACATTTTAGTATTGCCACCGTGGTACATTTTATACCTCCACCCAAAACCAATTCGGGAGGAGGTGTGTCCATATTTCATCTGTTAGTGGAAGGAAAATCATTTTTGTCGCTAATTTAGCGGACGATAATGTGCATTTTACCGTCTGCTATAATGTAAACGACAAACATTCAAATGTAGGAAAACGTCTCACTGAGTTGTATATTATCATCATGCAAACGAACAACAATTCAATTTACATCAATTTCAGTTCAAATTAATTTTCACCGAACAACAATAGAATTGAAAAGAATATTATCTGAGACAATTTATCATTTATTCGAAAATGTTTCAAGAACAGTGTTTGCCCCTACTACATAATACACCCGAATTCAAAAAGTTCCCCATTCATTTCTGTAGGTAAAGATTTATTTTGTGGCCCCCAAAACATTTTCGCTCCCATTTTGATATCGCCAGAAAGTTTACTCGTAATTAAAGTCAGTTGTAGAACATTGGATGAGCTAACTTTATGAATTGTAATTGCGGAAACAAAAGTCGCTTTTGTTTTCCGGGGAAATATAAACTTTCAATACAACACAAAAGTAGTTGGTTTTATTTTTTGTTTTTAGTTTATTTTTTGGTAGATGCACGGTGGTACAATATCGATAGATTCTCGTAGAATACCTTCAATTAAATGTAAGGGAACGGAGAAGTAGATTGAATACAGAGGGAAAGTTTTTGCCAAGTAATAGAGGAAGCCAAGTTTTTCTGTAATTCGTTAATTGAATGGCAACATTTCAACAATAACTGTGGATGTGAAGCCAGTGATATACTTCTATGTTGGTTAAGTAAGTTTACCGATTTGTTTTTCCGTTAATTATGGGAGGTCGAGAAAGTAGTTTTTGGGACAGTAGTTTGTGGTTATAGTTACCTCACCATTTTTGCTGCAGTATGGCAATGGGATTTTCAAATGTTGGTACAGTGTATGGTATGGAGCTCAAGACGACCTTATCGAAGAGCAAAGTGATGACAAACATTGACGAAGACAAAGTCATTCAATTTGTTGACACTGTCATTGAACGAGTCGACACTTATGACAACCAGACTGCAGAAGGCGTTTTAAAAAGAGCTTTGATCTTTGGGCAGATTCTTTATCACATACGAAACAATACTCTAAAACATCGAAATGCTTAGCGATCGCGCAATACGTTTGAAAACGTACGCGTTTCTAGTTTCTATGTGTTGCGTTGAGTTGCGTTGCTGTAGAAATGAAACAGCGTTGCGTGACCTCTAAACATTTTTTTCATGCATTTTGATGTTCATATGTGATAAAGAATCCAAAACGACATTCTGCCCAAAGATCAGAGCACTTTTCAAAACTTGAACTTGGCTAGTGGGAATGTTAACGAAAGCATCTGAAAATAAGTTCAGGGTGGCGTTATAAGCCATGAAACGAAACATGCTTCGAATTACATTCAGAGATAGAAAAACGAATCAAATGAATTCGACAGAAAAGAAACGTCGTTGATGTCATGGAAAGAATAGCATCTGTAAAGTGGAGTTGGGCGGGACACTTTGGAAGGTGGACAGATGGACGTTGTACCAAAACAATTATGGACTGGAGGCTGCCTTACACCAGATCTAGAGGCAGAGCGCCAGAGAGGTGAACGAATTGAATCACAAAATTTCTATAAAAAATGACTTGGAAGAGAACTGGAGACAAATAGCAATGGATCGCTCGAAATGGAAGAAAATCTGGGAGGACTACATTCAGCAGTGGATAAAAATGGTCTGAAAAAGAGGAAGAAGAAGACGCTCTCCTTTCCTTCTTTTCTACATGTATACGCGCCCAAATTGCCTAACATATATAACTGCTATATGACCACGGAATTGAATCATTGAGTTAAACGTAGCGAATTTTTCTCAAGACCTAAATGTCAAAGAAAATGTTTCATCGCGCGAAATCATATTACCTACACGAGATTTTACCTCCCTTGCCTAATGTAAAAAAAAATGTAGAAAAACACAAATCTTGTTATTTCCATGGCATCACTGGAGTAGGAGATTGTACACGAATATATAATATGTTTAATGACCTTTAAGAATTAATAACAACATCGACACACACACCAACGAAATCCCATTATAAATAAATAAGAGGAGGGAAAGAAATGGGATAATCCTCTGGAAGCAATTACAAATTCATTTGGGTTTTATAGAAGATTTTGGAACGTTTAAACAACTTTATATAACATTCTACTCCACGGATGTGCTCCTGTAAGCATCTTAAATTTTCCGAGAATAAATAATTGTACGTACAGGGAAGAATGGTTACTTTTCTAAATTTAAGACAAATGGATCACAGAGAGAAAATGTAGAGCAAAGTTACCAACATTTCAAAAGAAAAATCAGTTTGAAACATTACAGGTCCCTACGTCATTAGCCGCCACGCCACATAAAAAACTTGGAAGAAAGTCTCAGATTACAACTCAATAGCGTAGTGGTTAGAACGTCTTTCCACTCCTCCAATGTGAGAGTTTGATTTTCAACCGCTAGGAAGTTGGGAATAGAGATCTCACACGCAATTTTATTGAACCTACCAACCTACCCATAAAGTGGACGTCCTTTATGTATGTTCCATTATGATTTGATACTGAATCAAGTACCGCACTTGAATACTTCGATATACATCAACGGTTGAATCTACTCTAAGAACTAGTCTAAGAACGAATGGATATCGCTTAAAAATGGTAAAAAAAAGAGTCCAACTCTGACCTTCGGAATGAGTTCAATGTATAGCATGGACTGTAAAGTATGACAGCCATGCTATCTATTGAACACTCATTCCGAAGGTCAGAGTTGGACTGTTTGGAACACAATTGAAGGGAAGTTTTCAATTTCTTTTATTGCTATTATCCATATGAAACTCGCCAAATTCCTAAAATTTAATCAATGACACGTTTAGTGAAATCTGCAAAACCTCAGAATATAGCGGTTTCAATACTCCTATTTTCTCCACTCAATTTGAATGATTCAGTAAGAATACGATGGGATTTTGGTGGTCTCTTCGTCTGATGACAATTCAGAGTGGAAAATTTAAAATTTCTAGGCCGCCCTCTTCTGCAGAAATAGGAATCTTCTACCCGGAATTGTCACTTTGTGTTTTGATTAAGAAAAATGTTCTTAGAAATGTGTTTGATTAGTGGATAGGAACGGTGTTTTCATGCTTCGGGGCCGAAAATGAGGGCAATTTTTGGATTTATCTTGAGTTTTCGGCCCCTCGCATGAAAACTCACATGTGTAGCTGCTTTGGACGATTGATTTAAGGCATTTTCTCTCTTCTACAACTCGCGAAATTGCCTAAAATCAATCGTCCAAAGCAGGTACACAAATGACTATTCGCGACACACAGAAAAATGTTGAGTTCACCTTCGAATGAAAATGAGAAATTCCAAATCTAACGAATTGTGGCACTCCTCGCTTCAGTTTTGTACGAATTTCCTATTTTCACCGCTCCGTTAACAATCAACTATTCTATAAGCAGTGCTATACGACGCTATGACCAAACCGAAAATCTCACAATTTGATGGGCTTACCACTTATTTACTCACAATAAAGCCAATAAGCCATAAGCTTTTTCTTGATTCTGTTTTATGTCATTCATCTGTACTGAACCAAATCTGTATTTTAACAAAGGTGGATGACTATTCGCCGACCATTGATTGATTATTACCAAGAACAAACGAACATCAACAATCGAATGTAAGCTGAGTGCTGGAAATTGAGTGTGAGACAGAGTTGCTGCTCTGATTGGTAGTAACATGTTTATAGCCGACATTTTCAGAAGAACAAGGAACATATAAAGCATGGCATAGAAAAATCATTGTTTGCAACAGTCTGTTGGGTCTGCGTTACTTACATTGATTAAAATTGCTCTTTGATGCTGGCTGAATGCTCGCATCTCTCTTTGTTCAAAATGTAGAGTTGTTTGGTGAGAGGATTTCTACTATTCCTCCTCACAAACCAACTTGACCAATTAAAAGATTAAAACAACGGAGGATATGTGTGTGTAGGTCGTCAACAAAAGACATGGTTCTCGTTACATCTGTGAACTTTATTATACATCCATGCTTATGATGTACCCACATAAGATTCACCAATCTAAGGCAACAGATTCAAAAACCATTACCGCCACCCCAGGAGGACAGTGTTGGACCAACAGTTGGAGTTGGTTCATCATCATTCCAGTCATCAGCTGGAACGAATAAAATCTTGTTCATTGCTGCAGGTTCATCCCAATTTTCCGGCTCGACAATCTCTGGAACATATGCAATTTCTTTGATCGCTTCCTGGGCTTCTTCTTTCTCCACATCATCGGGATTGCGATAGATGAACAAATCGACAGCGGTGCTCCATTCTTCGTTGCGTGGAATGTGTCCGCGCAATCGCAAAACTTCGCGTGCCAAGAACCACCACATCAAACCAATCGATTGTTCGCCTTTGGTGTTGCATGGAATCGCAATGTCGACACATTTCAATGGACTGTCGGTGTTACAGAAAGCTATGACTGGTATGTTTGCAAACGACGCCTCAACGATGGGCTGATGGTCGACTAATGGATCCGAAACGATCAAAAGACTAGGCTCACGGAAAGCGCGTTGAATTTGATTCGTGAATGCACCAGGAGTGAAACGGCCGGCGATTGGCGTTGCTTGACAGTAGCTGGCGAATTTGAGAACCGCACGCTGTCCAGTCACACGGGAAGAGATGGCGAACACCTGTAATTGGCCGATTTGATATTTTGACAGTTTGCTTAAGGCCGTAGCGATTCCAATGGCTCATGGAATCAGGAATCAGTGGTACTCACATCCTTAGGGTTTTCAATAGCAACGATAGCCCTTGCTGCCAGCATCAATTTTTCCCACGTACGTCCTATATTGATAACGTGAACACCGTCGGTACGTCGTTGGAACACGTGTTGTTCCATTTGGAAATTGACTCTATTTGCCCCCAATTGAGTGGTAGCGGCCAACATCTTCCTTACATCTGGCATACTTAGTGCCAAACCATCTATTCCTCCCGACATGTTAACGCTTTTAAATTTTGTGCTACGAATAACCTATGAAAGCGTAAAAGTTGGGTTAAGATTTGCTTCCGCTTTCTCTTTTACAAACAAAAAAAAACCGGTTGAATGGCTGAATAAATTGTACCTTTCCGCACTACATCAATACAATCCTACACGCAAAAATTTTACGAAAATGTGTCTTTTACAAAACAATTCCATTTGTCATAGGGACACGTGACCGCACATCAAATAAATCGATTGACTGAACATTAATTTCGATTGTTTTCAAACTTTTGGCGTTTTAGTGTTGTAAAGTTAATCATTGCCACGAAAATGCACAAAACAATTCATTTAATATTGGCCATGGCAACCGATTTTCATTAATCTTTAATTACTTACGTCTGATGCCACTGGAAGGTAAATTTCAAATGGACGAGTTTTTGCACATTCACGCAATGAAATGGCACACACATACAATTCATATGATAAAATGTCAAAAGCTTCGTTAAAAACCAGTATGATCTTAGCGCATTGACGTGATTAGCCCCGTACGACACTGTCGATCTAACGCGTAAATAAACGTAATGTGTATGCAAACTACCACTCTCAAAAACTTCTCTTTCCTGGATTCCGCATCACAGGACCTTCGAAAGATGCTACCATAGCACAAAAATTGGTCAACAATTTCCACGAAAAATGTTTGAATTAGGCTCGAAAAAATCCGAAAAAGTTGACCTCGGCAAACTTTGAAGCCACCTCAACGCCATTAGTCGGACTATTTTAAACCCGTTTTCTATTCGATCAAGTGTATTGAAGCTAGGAGAGTCTGTTAAAAATAAGGAACGATCAAAATGGCATGATCGATCAGTCCGGTAGCACCAAATATATATGAAACTGATACTGAAAACTTTAAAATTTTGAGAAAATGACTCGGCGCAAGCTTACATTTGACCAAAAACACTTCTCTCTGCTGATTTTTAAATCTCAGAGGATAAGTAAACTTTTGCATCCGGTGTCGCCCTCGTCTAAAATGAAAGGTCGAAAGCGATGCACTCTACACGCATACTATAGTTATTTGTGAACCTGTTGGGGACGGCTGCTATTAGGTAATTTCGAGGATTGTAGTCCTAACGGAAGTGTACCACTTTCGCAACGTGTTGCATACAACGTTTTCTGCAAACCGCTGCGAAAAGTGAACTTTTGGAATGTAACCATAACCTTCGCCATAACCACTCTATGAACGATCACGTAGACTGGACTTATATTATGTACGCTTCAAAAATCGGTTCACTGTGTTTATATGTCTCAATAGCTGAATGGTTAGATGTGTTGGTCGATAAATTTTCAGATTTGGTGTTGGTGGTTTGAGGCTCGGTTGGGCCAGGATTTTTATTTATTTCATCACTAGTGGCGAAAAGTAACTTCTATCGCCGCAGCAGCGATAAAAAGACCCTTCATACGTAACCCAAATGATGCATGAAAAAGTTCACTTTTCGCAGCGCCGTTGCGGAAAAGCATTTATCACATTTTTCGCAATAGTTATTCATTCAGCAACCGCATATTTCTCAATTTCTCGCATAAATAACTACCGTTTCATATCCGAGCTTATTCTCCCGTATACCTTCGAGAACACCTGAAACATCACTTTCGAACTTTTCTCCAATATTCTCGATTGCATTTGACTTCGCAAATAAGATATCAACAGTACATTACGTACTGGTTTCGATATTTTGTATTTGCAGCGAGAGTGGGCATATCGGAATAACAATCTTCAGACCAATGCGAGGTATTTTTCACTCCCGAAGTTCTCCAGAAATGAGTATAAACAATAGTCATTGGCGGGAAACGAATTTCCGGCTTCCGGGAAGTGCAGCAGTGAATCTGCGAGTCTATTAAAGAACATTTTTACAGCAATTCAAGTTTTTACCAGACTAAGTGAAAAAAAAGACTGCTGACAAAGGCGCAGCCACTGAAAAATCGATCTTTTCATCAACAGAAATTACAACGAATAAAAAAAAACATCCCAAAAACGTCTCAATGTTCCAAGAATGCATGCTGTGCTGCCTCTTTGAATTGTAATTGATATTTTCTGCAATAAATAATCTTGCTACCTAGAGATTCAAAAGCAAGAGGGTTAAGTAAACAATTTTCAATCTCTCTGCTTTTTCTGCAATTGATCCGCATTTCTTTGAAGACTCGTTGTTTAAGTAAAAGGTAGCCAAGAGCAGTCATAGTCAGACTAAGATATTTGATATGTCCATAATTTAGTATTTTACGTTCTAAGAATTAGCTTTTTGGTGGTAGAACAAAGCCATACGTTAAATGAATATACTAACTAAGACTTACAGGTCGCAACATGAAATACGAAATTGTTGGTTGCACGTGTTTTGCGTGGGCACTTTTACAGTAGGGAACGACAGATTGTTTGAACAGAAACGGAATGAACAACACATCCGCAAACACAAATGATTTATCTTCAAAGCAAGGCAGAATCGTGAAACTAAGTGACATTTTCCTGGCCAAGACATGGCCTCACGATTAAAAGACGATTTCAAAAATGTCTTGGCCAAAAAGATGACACTTAGTTTTACGATTCTTTAACAGGCGTTGCCTCCACCTCACAGATAGAATGAGCATGAAACAGATAAATTTTAACAGGTAGCGTTGATTCCGCCTCACAGGAATTTTTGATGTTTTTAAGTGTTTCTTTTCGGACTTTCGAAATTGCTAAGGTGTTGGTAGGGTAAGCCAGTTCCTAAAATGCATGGTCCACTCACGTCCTGGAGCAAGAACTTAAGGAGTTTTGGAAATTTTTATGGGTTCACTTCTGGACTTTCGGAATAGTTGAGGCGGAAGCAACGCCACCTGTTAACATTTCTCTGACGCAAGGCTGTTGTGACAAAGAAAAATCGTTCGTGTTTGACATTACGTTTCTGTTCGGACAATCTGACATCCCCTAGTGAATCATGTAAATGTATCTGAACCCAAGGATCAATTGTGTGCCTCATGAGAAGAGAAAATTACCCCATTTTTGCGTTACAAAATACCAGACGAGGTATAATTTTAAGGGTCATGTGAGTAGAAAATAGAAAAGCCAGACAAAATCTTTTGAAAATAATTAAAACTTCATTAGACTTAAGGGGTTTACATTAGAAAAGCTCAAGCCACTTACCATACTTATTTTCCATTTATTCCTGTTCCTCACATAAACCCCCTGTAAACATCTTAAATTTTCCGTGAATAAATAGGGCAGAATGGTGATTCTCTTCTACATACAGCATACAACACGGAAATGTAGAGCGAACTTGCCAATATTTTGGAAGGGAAAAAAAATATGCCGACGACGAACGGTATTCTATTTATAAAAAAAGTTTCAAATAAAAGTAGTCCAATTTTAGATATCAAAAGATTTTATTAAAGCAACGAAAGTCAACTAGAAGCCACTTGGGGCTCGTTGAAAAAGTCTCGATTCTAACCCCCCCCCCGTCCGTCCCCCTGTACACAGCATAAGTTGTTTGTTTGAAAAACTTTTTGATACGATTTATGTAAACTGATGGGGGATTTTAGAATGGACACAGCTCGTTGGATTTAGAGTTTTAGTATTCTTTTCGTTTTTCTTCCTTTCTTTCCGCAAAAGATATTTTATTAGAATAGCATCAATATCTCTTTATATATGTGCACACACAAGGAGTTTCTGCAATATTTTATCAACAACATCTCAATACATTTTCGTCAAGCCAGCAAGTCGATGTTTTCTTTTGTTCTGTAATTTATAAGACTGGTCTTTTACATAAGAGCAAGTTTTATGTTGATTTACAGGTGCTAAACGTTGAACAATATCCGATAAAAACTTTTCCGCTCTTTATCTTTTTGTTTACACGAAAAGACTCCTAGCTTCGCTAGCTCCACAAATTAGATAAAGTTGGCAACTATACGTAACAACATTAAAACCATAATAAAGCGATTCAATAGACCTTGTTTACATTATAAATTATTGATGTGCTGGGAATTTGTGTGGTTGTGATTTTCAAAGTATGATTAAACTATAATAATGATCTATGCTTGAACATTCCACTAATGTAATAGGGTTGTCTGTGGTGTCGTAAGCATAAATTGATGCAGCCGTTGCGGCCCCATCCCAAAAAAACCTTAAACTGAAGTTATTTCCAGTTAATTACACACTCAAAGTTTGAAAGGAAAACGTAAAGTGTGTGGATGGTTTCGCTTTGGCTAGTTGTGAACCCTTTTTTATTTCATCAAAAGTGTCATCAGTTGAAAGGTTCGTCTAGGTAAAAAGCACACGTGTGGCATTTGATCAAAAGGACAACAAACTATCAAAACGAGTTGAGTCCATTTCGCATGCATAGTGTGAGAGTAAAGCTTATCGATTTGTCGAGAATGACTTTGTCACATGTGAGAGCTAGGGTCAGAATTCGAAACAATCTCTCCGAA
>JANTFA010158605.1:0-10540 GCA_026413405.1 Phytosciara flavipes
TTCCAACATGATCTGAGCTTGGTCGAGATTAGCTGCCATAAGGATGATATCATCTGCAAAACGAAGATTACTCAGAAACATTGAGTTCGGTAAAAAAAAACAATTTAGCATATAGGCGCTACGAAACGGTAGTTCATGCAATCGAGTGATAAAAGCTTCTTTAGCCACTGGATGTGTAGAGTGTCACTCGAGGCAGTGGACCGAGTGTGACAATACTCATTGAGTTGCAAGGTTCAACATGAATAAAACTGACCATATTCACCAAAAACGTACCAACATGTGAATTTCAATACACCACCATACAGGCCAACATTTCTCTTCGTTTTATTTTTTGCTTTGTCAATCGTCAGAGTGTCTTATTTAAAGAACGCAAAAGTTTAACACAAACTGAATGTGGAAAAAAAAATATTTTAAATATAATTATCGACACGTGACAATTATATGAACATTCTGCGAACAACACCAGAAGTAATTTAATGAAAAATTGTTTAAGAATTTCCAAGGGAATTTAACTTAATTTACGATGTTAGTAGTTCAGCCCTACACTTTTGAAAATTCCATCTATTGGACGTTATCAATGAAAAACAATACATTTTGTGTGGGAAAATCTATGACTTTTGACCTCTGAACATATGTTATCTAAGAATTTTGGTACTTACCGAACCATTAAAATTTTTCTGATCAGAATTTTGGGAAAACCATCTTCTTCATCAAATAATAATTTACACTTTTTAACTGAATCCCACAATACAACTGGATTAAGAAAACATTTTTGCACCAGAATCAAGTATTAGTCACATGAAACGTCATTTTGGTATAAGATCATGAACCTTGACTTGATTGTGAGAGCTATTTGGCTTATGCAATTTTCATTTAAAATTTTTGTTTGTGTTGAGAACATTCTACAAGTTACAAATTACAAGACATGAAAAAGCAGATAGACACAAAAAAAACTAATGCAAATGATAAACACCACCTAGCTGGGTACCCTTTGGAATGCTAGCACTGACAGAAATCGCATTTCCTCGCTGAATAGCTTGCGAAATTCTTGGAAACAAGTAATGACTTACCTTCGACTCGCCTGTCATTCTAATCGAGTTATTGATAAGACTCTAAAAACTCTACTTGTGTATTTTGACTGCATCAAACTTTCAAAGTCTTCTCGCTGGGGAGATATTGGACTGATTAAAAAACCTAATCACTTCACCGAACAGCTGAGACTATGCACACCAGACCGACATTTTCTTTGATGAAAATCTGTGCAGCTAAAATTTGTATATTTATCAGTTTACTTTTCAAACTTCCCATTTGTCGTTACGTTTGACGACACCTATTAAGTAGTGTCTGTCGATCTGTCTGTCACCACGATAACTCGAGTAAAACGAAATCAATCTTAATGGGACTTTTTTCTTCGAGAGCCAATTTTATGAAGCGTTGAGAATATTTACGGTAACTTTTGTCCGTTTTTAGTCCGTCGCTTAAAGGAAGTCGTGACGTAGATCACATAGAACACCTATTCGTTCGCTTGATCGATAGAGCTCTCATAGACGGGAGGTCCCGTGTATTTTCTCATACAAATCTCATCGTCGCGACGCCTGATAGATGGAACTTGCATAGTGTTTGCCCATCTTAAGATGAACGGAAGACTTGTGAACGGGCATGTTTGATATGAGACTTTATAAGTTCGGCAGAGAGTCAGCTTAATGAGTCGTGAGTATGCATCAGCGTACATTTTGACAATTTTCCAATTCTTGTTTCATATCGATAAACTGCGGAGTAATTTACTTTGATAAGGATACATTCATGAAGAACGTCGGCAATTCAGTGCTGGCCGACAGTGTCCGAAATTAATGACTTAAGACCTGTATGACTTGGAGACGCCCTTTATGAATGTCCCCTATTAGCTTATCAGAAAACTGTAAATTTCCCAATGGAACTTATTTTGATTACTCAAATCGTCAATTTATCATAAAGAAATGGATCGAAGTTCGTTCAACAGATTTTTTCATGTTTCCCAGTTCTCTTCTAAGTCGATGGAGGAGATGTAGTCGTCGAGCAAGACTTTATTCCGTCACAGTCCTCGAGGTCAAAAGTATCTTTGACCTGCTTTTTTCAGAACATTGATGTAAAAAATAAAAACTGAATCTAACTTTTATATGTTTGTTGTGATACTGGGTGTCGCTGCGTAAATATATCTACTACATCCTAGCATAACAAAACAATTTGGTAAAATGCGTTCAATTGTGTATTTAACTCAACCATATTCATCTTGTATGCTTCTAAAGTTTCCAATCAAATCTGCTCTTAATTTGTCAATTGCCTCTGAAGAGACGTGATAAAACATGCAATTCAGAACCGTGTTGGACAAAAAAAGGTTTCCACTACAAAATGGTCTGAAAGTAGTCGCAATTGTAGTGCTCAAAATAACAGTTTAAATTGCCTCTGCTGTTAAAATTTGAATGAATTTGTAATCGGGTTTTTCGAAGGTGTCCAAAGTGGAAAATTTATTAATCAAAACAGCTAAAGCAAGCAACTCACCGTGCAGTTGCAATGAGTTTAACAACTACGTGACAAGTATCTTAGGTACCATTCCCACTTTTTTCAGATTTTCAAACGCTCCTTCCGGGAAATTACGTACGTTTTTGGGCCTTTCGTATCTGCGTAATTACGTGATACCCGTAATGGGAGATAAAATCGGTAGAAGTTTCTTGAGTAAAATGCACCTTTTGCCCACAGTATAGCGAACACTCATATCACGTAAATACGAAATGCCCAAAAACGTATACGTAATTTCTCAGTGTTCCTCTGTCCGCAATTTTCTTATTGAACATACAAATCACACTTTCCCCTCAAAGAGGAAATCTCGACCTTTTTTATAAATTCAAGTGGAATGTATGATACATTGATACAATGTCTGGTATGGGGTTCTGAAATCGCGACTGCATGGTACGTTGCTCATAACCGAAAAACAGACATTTCGTTCACAAAGACCGTTCACAAACGTCATTGGTCCGTTACTTCGATGAAGCTTGCAATATCTGATAGCAGCAACCGGCCGCAACTAATTTAAATACGGAGAAAAAGTGCTACCATCTGTGTAATTATACCAATTATACGCCGACAAATTACAGATTCTTCGCATTATACATATTTCAGTGCATCTCTACTTACACACTTCAGAAAGCGGACTCACTATTTATTTGATTCGAAATCATAATCGTTTCGAGAAATCTTTTAATCTTGATAATGGCGTTGTTCTTTCATAGTCAGTACACTTACAACAATTATTTTTGATAATGACACAGTTATTGTGCGAAGGTAAAGTGAATGATTAGTAAAATGCACTCTCATTTTCGTTTCGATTTTGTTGTTCGACAGAGGAGAGTTGATGCGTTCTAGCACTTTTATTAAAAGTTTGACTGAAGCTGAGAACACACACGCAATTTTGAGTTGAAGGAACTGACAGCGATGCCGAATTACTCATGTGTTTCCAGCTTAAAGTCTCGTTCATAATGTGTAATTGAATCACCACAGTACATAACATGCCATTCATCATTATAAACAGACAAATTTAAAGCAAAACAAAACAAAAAAGAGTGTGCGCATAAACACTTAAAAGTAATAATGAATAAAGCACCGCCAACACCGCAAATATTTGAAGTAGAGAAATACCTAGAGCTTCAATCACGATCATGTCATCATTTTGCTCCACACGACATAACATTATGACAGACATTCTCTTGTAGATATGTGGACATTCATAAATTACGTAACGGTAAAGGGGGATGGGATGGGAATATATGAGGTTTGAATGACAGCACAATACCATTTGGCGAAAAGTCTCACACGTTTTGTGTGTGACAGATGGAGAGGTGGTGTCCTTGAAAGTTGTGATTTTGGCGTTACGTAATTTATGAACGGTCTCTATGCTATTCTGTTTCGCTTACTTATTGTTTTGAAATTGAATTGAATAAACTTAATGGCAATCGTCTAATGTTTTTCAAAGAGTGATCTTCGCTCAGTCTTATGTTAACTTTCCACGTGCAAATAAAAAATTAGGACTTGCGGTGTTGTTAGACTCGTTGAAAGAAAAAGGCTTAGGGGGTTTGTGGAATCAATATTTTGATCAGAAAAAAAGTTCAACTTTTGTTAACGACCAGTTCAATTATGATGCTAATCAAATTTTCGTTTTCTTTTTCAGATTACCACCGTTGACTAGCAAGGCAACGCAATTGCAGTATTACCTTTCCGATTCCAATAAAAATGAACTTGGCAATCAAAATATTTGTAAAAATTATGTAAAATTGAGTGATAAAACGAAAAAAAACCTGTTACGCTCGGTCGAAAGTAGTCTGTGATTTCTAGAATAATTTAAAGAAAAAGTTTCAAGTGATAAATAAAAGCAAAATGACGATACAGAAAGGAGTATTTGTCGAGAAAGTGGAAATTGAAGCAGCTGAAAAACCGAAACGTGAGTTAAATTTTGAATTTTTCATTTTTTCTTATCCTCCTGAAAAACACTAAAGTTCATTGGAAATCAATCAAAGAACTAGCTCCAATGGACTTCCTTACTATGATTTTACTTATCAGAATCGCAACGATAATAAAAACTCAAAAAAAATTAAATTAAATTTTTATGATGAGGTTATACGACGACACGCGACTAAACTAGATGATTTATTATGACTCACACATTCCGGCAAATAATAAAAACAATTTCAATTGTTTCAGTTGTTCGGAGCGTACACTTGTTGCGTTGATTAAATTATTTGCTAAAGTAGTTAGTCATTTTCGTAGACTTTATGAGACCGCTGGAAGAGAACCATTTGAAAAAGTCGTCGCAATTCAGAGGTTGTTGATATAGGAACTAAACGTATTGAATAAACGTGATTCCGATAAATATTACTGCAAGCGATAAATGGGAAATTTCCATGCGAATGTAATGTTTGTTTTGATTTTAATGCTAGACACATGTAAGCTGTACAATTGTGGTCGTGCTAATAATTTTAATCGACCACCATCATTCAGAACGGAATGTTGCGGTTTCAGATAGAATCGAAACAAATTCAATTTTGAAGCACATAAATCCACTTCTAATTGAACATTTTCACGGGGAATATGAGATTTTCATAATTTAATTATGGTTTATTATAGGAAGAGTGTCGAGCGGACTTTGTTTCTTAACCAAAATAGACTTGACCATTGACTTCTATGTCTGCGCAAATGTACATTTCGAATTTGTGTCAAGTTTATCTGTCGGAAACTGTGACTTTGTCGATTTTAATTTTAAATAAATTGTTATCCTTTGACAACGAGCGTGGTGATTTGAGTTTCGTTATAATTTTCGTTTCATGTACAATTTCTCCTTGCATCATGTAGCTATACAGAATCATTCTCGAGAGGTGAAATTATAGTATTGTAGCTCTATGGATTACTTTCTTGTAGCTCGAGCCGAAGACAATTGTCTATAATTTTATTAGTCAGAACAACGTTCTCAAAACTGGAATAAGAGTGGTTTTACTCACATATTCAATTCAAAATTAGAATTACTAACAAATTTCATCGAGTAATCAAACGTTTTTAATTTTCCCTACTGAAAACTCGGAAAGTGATTAATTCATGAGTGCTAGAACTCACTTCCAGGTGTCTTAGCGAGTGTACAACGTCCCTACTTCCAAATTGGTGTTTTCGACGAGTGGGAGAGCCTAAGGTGAGTGATGTATTCCCACTCGGTTACACGACAATTTGAAAGCAGTTACGTACTATGCTTTAAAAAATTTGCATTTACCGAGCACGGATGCTGCAAAAGCAAGTAACTCATTACATTAGAGAACCATTTTGTGATAGTAGCAAACTCACAAGCACAAGTGTGTTTTTGAGCAACAAGCTGTCTTTTCGTCAAGTGTATAGTTTGCATATCCGAGCCGAAGACGAGAGTTTAAACTATTCTTGTCGATAAACAGTTACCGAAGCAAGTTGCTCAAAAACACACTTGTGAGTTTGCGTTCATCATAAAATTGTTTCCGAATTAATAGATTACGTAGCAGCATCGAATGCAGTCTGGTTTACTGCCTGCCATATACGAAAGTTGAACGTCACAATTTATGAGAAATATACTGAAAATGCGCCATCATGTAATGGAGAATTTTCGAATGGGGCATATTGTTGTGTAATGTTCAACTTTCGCATGGAACAGGCAGTAAAACAATTTACTGGAAACTTACCGCACTTAATAGTGAATTACGTTAGATGTGGCATGAGGAACAATTTTGTGATACGAGTCGAGCAACGAGTGTGAACTTGAACAACAAGCTTTAAGAACTGTTGTTTTGACAAGTGTAGAGATATCCGAGCCGAAGGCGAGGCTTGCAACTACCCACTTAAACTAACTAACTAACTACCCGAGTCCAAATACCAGCATCCGAAGCATGTTTCTTCAGACACACAAGAGTTTGCGAGTTCCATAAATTGTCCATTATCAATTAAATACTTCCAGCATCCAACGTTGTTGTCCCATGCTGTACATGTACACATATAAATAATGAACTCTTTCCTCGGTTGCCCAAACATGCATGTAATGACACCTTTCCGCATGGGATAGCGATTAAAATCCATATTATTTCAAGTGCATGAATTCGGCTTTCGTCATTCTGTTAAATCTCGCATTTTATTCCGTATGTAGAATATCTATAAAACGGACACTCCCACTCCCCCGATTCTTTGGATGATAAATCTTCGCCAAAAATTTTTTTTTCTTCAATATTTACTCAACAAAATGCCATTTAATTTTCTAATTAAGCTTTGCCACTAAATTTCGGTAAATATTTGTTTACCATATAGAACGACAATGTCAGAGCAATCATAAAAAATATTGTGTTAACGATAGTCGTTTGAACATTTTGGAAGTCATCCTAGCCATGCCTTTTTTTGGTTTCTTTTGTGCTTTATTGCATCGACCATTGCCGTGGTTATTTCGTTGTAGAAATTTGGTTCCAAAATAAATGTTTGCATCACATGGACCGAAACAACGGAATATGAAAGTGACATAAATTTGCCTCGACTTCGGCTCGAATAAAAATAATTTTACACTAAAGAGGGTCTGTTCCATTGAGTGTTGCGGTATGTGGTATTGGTGTATGTAGGCAGTTTAAGTTATTACTACAACAACAACTTCTTTGTTTCGGTTCATGTGATGCAAATATTTATCACGCTGGATTTTACATGACGTTTGCGTGACGTGCAAGTTGATTTTTTTTCTTCTAGATTCGCAAGAGAAAGGCGTTTTTTTTTGCTAACACTCGTATACCTTGAGTTTCTTTTTCTTTTTCAATATTGATAAAGACGTGTCAAGTCTTACAATGATTTTATTTTTTGAAACCTCATTGCGAAATATTTTGACAAAAATTATTGTCTGTAGAGAATTCCATGGAGTTTGCTTGAATATTATTTTCACAAGATATTTGTTAATTAATTCTATTAATGTTTGCTTGACTTACTCAAATAAATGACTAACGAAAACACTTTGTATCCCAAAATAATGTTTACATTTTGTCACATCTTCAATTTTAGAATAAATTTGTTTTTGAGGAGACTCACAATTATGACAACGGCTAATCGATAGGTGACGTCTTTAAAGCTGCTTAACATTCCATCAACCACATTTCGTCCAAGAAGTGACTGTACTAGTCCTCGGGCATGTATGTGTTCTCGGACACCTATTGTCCTATCGTTAGTTCTTCTGTGCCTTTCATTTGCCAGCGTTTCATTAATCTTGCTTTACTTTAAATCCGATCTCATACACAATATCTATGTTGTGGCTGTCGATGACTATGAAGCAATGGAGTTCAACCCTCTGAATTATCCAAACTAGCACGTAAAGCTCTCAATAGGTTTCTGACAGGAAGTGAAAGGGTTGATGCTGATGATAAACGAGAGAAGAAACATGATCAAAGGATCATTCCAGCCTGATAACCCTAAAAACCATGTCGTGTTTGCTCATATTTTTTTTGGAATTGTATGAGGCTAGCAGGAACGCAAAAACCAGCATCCTTTTGCTCATTATGTCCTGTCTCCATAATTTATTTGACCTACACTCTTCCTTTTCAATTGCAGGCTTGGGAAATTCGTAAATTTGCGAAGGCTTCGAACAACTTAAGGCACTGATTGAAAGCATCTAGCTAATTTGAAGCATATTTTAAGAGATACTACGAAGCTCATAGAATCGTGTACCACGTGACCAACAACGTACCACGTGACGAGGCAACTTCAGAGTTTAGAATAGAAGCCTAATATTGTCGCGAAAGTCAATAAAACAGAGAACATTGAAATTGTAGAGAATTTTTCTGTGGATGTGAATTCTTCATTGGTATATTGGTAATTGTGACCTGGTGGATGACAGGCCAGGCCGTCAGTATAGGATAGTTGGATAGTCCGGTTCGGGTCAGTACTTTTCCCATTATGCTCTAGGCTAGATGTTTAAGTAAATACAGTTTGAAAATTGAAATTTTTGCCACTTAAATGACTTTTGCCTCCGACAAACGAATGATATCAAAAATCTTTAATATGCAGCATGTGTACCCTCTGACCATCTGATTATTATTATTCAGCAAAGTCCCGTAGATCAATCACTGCGTACATTTTAAAAACCGCCGATGGTGGCTTGTTTTAGTGTTTCTTACAACATGTTCGAACTTTCCGCAAATTGACTCTTAAACGGAGATTGAACTTGAAAACGTCGAAAGAAATTTCTGTTTTTGTTTCAAAACAAACTTGAGTGTGAAAAAGCCGTATCTGAATGAAATTTTATGGTAATTTTATGCGAAAATCAGCTCTTTGGTCTGCATTTAATTTGTAGTATTGACAGCAGGTTTTTCGACTTATCACAGATGGAGGTATTTTAATTCAGGAATTTTAGTAAATGCTATTATGCATTCTTTCAAAGCCAGTAATTGATTTACTATTATGGGTATGAACGGATTTCTCTGGATCCTTTACAATTTACTAATCCGCATCAATGTGCCCAACGGTGGCCTCCGTACGAATCTTGCTCCGGTAACATGGCTGGATTTGATAAAGAAAAAATGCGTGTCAATGGAGCATTAATAATCACTTGAACCAAAAGAATGTGTCTTCAAAAGTCTGAGCCCGTCAATTTCTTCATACTTTACATTGTCTCAGGGTCTTCGAGAGCCGGTCTACTTTCATAACTACGAAAAGCAAAAAAAAAGAACCGTCAAAATACTGGTTTGACAATGGAATGTAGGAATTGTCAGCAAATATTTTTTGTGTCAGTAAATAATCTGGTAGCTACACCATAACATTTCATTATAGGATTTCCAAAGAAGATTAACTTTTAATCGTTGACAGTCTAGACAAAGCGTAGACAGTGTTGATGATATTGCAATTTCATGGAATTTCAGACTCATCCTATCGCCTCGGAAGCGACAAATGATTAGTATTTGGTTTGCGATTCATTGTGATATCAACGTTTAACATAAATGGATGTTATCATTTTCAATCCAGGGCTACACATTGATTTGCAAATCGCATTTCAATTTTTATTTCATTTATTAGCTGGGCCGAATTGAATTCAAAGAAGCATTTTTTTCTATTTGATGTAAGTTTCACTATCTGAATGAATTGGTGTGTTCGATGAATATTATTTTTTCGAGTTTAATTCCTCATAATAAACGTGATTAGAGTTTGTATAGCAATCACTAAATGTCTGGTTTATTTCGAAATTTCCCAGTTGAATAGATAACACTGTTTCTGACGATTTTGATTCGTGGATCAAGGATCGAATGGAACATTTTCAGTTCGTTAGTCATGAATGTGAAATTCAACTTTCGCATGAAGCTAGCAGTAAACCAGGCTATATTAAATGCTGCTTCGCAATACATCAACTCGGAAACAATTTTATGACGAAAGAAAACTCATTTGTTAGTCA
This sequence comes from Phytosciara flavipes, assembly GCA_026413405.1. Taxonomy (NCBI): domain Eukaryota; kingdom Metazoa; phylum Arthropoda; class Insecta; order Diptera; family Sciaridae; genus Phytosciara; species Phytosciara flavipes. Next base: position 9,947 of record JANTFA010158605.1, read on the forward strand.
ACTCATCATTATAATGTGGTTAACCCGAGTCTAAGCATTTATCAAATCGACAACGAATCTGTATCAATAGAGACAGACACAGATATTTCACAACTGTTTCGATCTTTTTACTACAAACTAGCTTCGACTTACCATTTTTGCTGATGAGTTAAAATTTCATTTCAACTATGATTTGCTAGAGTTGTTCGTGTGCAAATCGGTATACATCGGTATGTACACCGGTCTGAGGAGCCAAATTAATAGAGCAGATGGAATTGATTGTCCTGTCTAATCTGTGTAGATGGTCGTTAAGCTCTCAGTGGTTCGTAATTGCTCCAACTACTCGTCTAAGTTCCGATCCAGAGAGGCTCAGAAGTATACGTCGCTCCAGGATTGTGAAAGATCCAGTCTAGAGAGCTTGATATACTACATTCCATGATAGTTCATAGTTGAAGCATACATGTTCCGATATTAAGAGACATTGGCCGAAGACATTGTCGACATTGTTACATAACAGATCTTACAACCTGAACTTAATTTGTGTGTCGATCTTTGTTGATGCAGTTGGAAAATACGAAAAAGAACTTGCATCATTGAGTCTACTACTTCTTTCAA
>JANTFA010158638.1:0-20286 GCA_026413405.1 Phytosciara flavipes
AATGTCAAATTGTGTGTCAGTTGTCACTGTTCGCGATAGATGTCACGCTTTTCTTGTGTTGTGATTGTTGTTTCTTGCAATTGTGTGTGTGATGTGTTTCCGAAAAAACGTTCTTCGTGTTTTCATATCCACTCAAATATATTAAATCTATGGTTTTGAAAAATTTTATTTTTCATTCCGTTTTTAAGTCGCTAGAAATGTACATACAAAAAAGTGTGGCTAGCTCTAAAGGTTGGTCAGTCCTCCACAGCAACTTGATGAGAAGGCATTTTTGAACTGCATATTAATGCAAAACGTCGAGAGGCGTATGAAACATCTGACAGATCGAAACTTGAGCCTCTTGAGCCGAAGGCGAAGCATAAAACGTGTGGTGTTTTACCCAACAAAGCAACCAAAAAACTTAACAACAATTTACGGAGAAACGTAACGTCCGGTTTATCAAACGCTGCGTTAAGTGAAATAAAGTAATCCGACTGAGTAAAGTTAAGTTTTCGGTTTAATTACGAACAACTGCAGCAGACTCAACGATCATCTACACATAATATCATAGACGGTCGATCCTACTTGCTCTAGTTGTCTGGCACCTGAGACTGGTGAACACATCCATGGGGATTGTTCACTACCATCGTTAGATGTCAGCGCCTTCCTGTCAAAAACTGGGAGACTCCAGTGACAGAATTGAGAGATATCTGATCTGTATTTCCGTTTCCATTAATTGTTGGGAGGCTCTCGTCATTCTGATCTAATTTAAATTTCTATAGCGGTTGCTAGATCTCACAAGGTACTGGTATACCATGTGGAAGTCAATTTTACTGTAAAAACTTAGTTTACTCCTAAACACAGCAGTCAATAAGTTGCTTCATAGCAATCTAACGTGTAAATTGAAAAGGCATTCAAAAGTTAAACTTAAATTACCACGTCTTGTACGTATGAGAACAGTTTTACTGATGGAATATTCATAGATAGTTTCATTCCCTTTATGCCTCAACACATTCATTGTAACTTCCATGTCATACCATACACCACCGAACACTATTTTCCCTTAACTGCACTACATGCCGCTCCCTTATCAGTCTTTCCACTTGCATTGTTTTCGACCAATTTTGCTCACGGGGGTGGAAATACAAATTTTTTTTTTCATTTTTCATTTCAAATTTCAATTGAACTAAAAATTCAACAAAACTAACTAACTCCGCTGCATATGACACATTATTTAACTGCAAATGCAATCGTTGTAAAGAGGTAAATAGGTTTGGTGGTTTTCATTCGATTTCAATATCACAATGTCTGCAATTGACAACACCCTCAACTATTCATTTGTACATAAAATGTATATGTCGGTCTCGTGGTGGCGGTTATTTGTGTCACGTGAATGTTTGTGTGTGGTTGGATGATAAATACCAATCTGACTAATAACTTGTGACCAAGTGATTTAACATTTGAATTCTTTTTCATTTCAATTGTGAGCAAACGTGTAGTAACACAGTCTTTAACAGTAAGTGCATTTACCATGCAGACGGAGGAGGCTGAGAGGTTGTTACGTACTGTGACTTGGTAAAGATAAGTAAACAAATAAAATTGATAAAAAATGAGATCTCATTTGTATGCAGCGCATTACGCAGACAGTCCTAAGTAAATATGAAAAAAATTTCCGTTAAATATTCCCGACTCGGCTTGGATTATTCCAGTTCAAAAGGATATAATCTGAGGTATAAGATGTAACATGAGCAACAGCACTTTTCCATTATTTCAACATTTTCTTTTGTAAGAAGGAATCATTCAAAGAGGGTGTCACACTCCGAATGGAAGGCCTAAGCGTGACAATAGATACACATTAACGAAAGTCTTACACATTTCACTCTTACGTTTGTAACACGTCGAATTCAAATCCTTGAGTAAGGGCAAACTTTCTGTGGTCACTCCTAGATGTCAAATTAACAAAAAAGAAAATGTGTGTCTGCCTGATCGTCATCACGATAATTTGAGTAACACTAAACTAATCTTGATGGGACTTTTTTCCTCGCTTTGTATCCACAAATGCTAGTTCAAGTTCGAAAATGAGCAAAATCGGTCGAGCCGATCGATCCACAGATATGGTCGAGGTATAGTGCTATTTTCGAAGTCTAGTGGATGTTTCTCCCAAATATTATCGACAGCAGAGCACGACATATAGTTAGATGTCTATAGAACTGCTCTGCAATGTTATCTTTGAATCATTTTATTTAAACTCATCCCTTGTTAAAATTGCTTAAGATGGCGGCTGGCGGCCATTTTCTTAGATCACCGACAACAATATTATCACTTTACGATCGTCTTCACCTTTCAAACAAAGTTGAGCAACTCGGCCATACAATAACGGTGGAGTTTTTTTTCGATATCTCGTACAGATTTCAACCGATTTTCGTTTTTTTTAATTTTATTTTGTCTGAAAGGTACTGACCATGAAGTGGTAATACGGAGACCTAAGGAAATGGCCACCATTTTGGATTTTATTGTTTTTTCGAGTTAACTTCATCCGATTTTCATGAAGTTTTTTTTTGTTTGGAAGGTTATGGAGACAGTAAAGCGGTGGTATGTTTACACTTAAGAATATGGCCGCCAGCAGCTGCCATCTTGAATTTTAGTGTTTTCTGGCCATATCTCAAGTAAATTCAACTTAATGACTTTTTTCAGAGTTTCAGACTTTCTGTAAGCAATTTTAACAAGGAATGAGTTTAAATAAAATGAATCAAAAAAACATTGCAAAGCTGTTAGGTGTCTACAGACCTCACAGTATGCCGTGCTCTACTCGTACGGCTCCCTTATGTTTTATGGGTTCATTTTTGTGTGAAAGAGAGGAGGTAGATCTGAAAAATGTCGACAGAAGCGACTTTATGAACAACCTCCAAACGAGGAAATTCCTGAATCGAAAACATTGCTTACGCTTTATTGGTTCGTGAAATTAATTAGTTTTTGTTTCGGGTTAAAACTTTTTAATTTGTCCAACAAAAGTTTTGTACTGTGTACATATGAACCGCCTCTTTTGCTACTGAGTAAACTGTTGTTTAAGTATAATTGTAATTTCATAATCAATAATTCCATCGTTTATTTCTAACAAGCGCTAACAAATCGGTATCATAAATTATAATTTTATTGGAGACCCACCACGCAGCTATCGTTTTTGTGAAGAAGGTAAAATATAAGAAAGAGAACAATGTTATCGATTGTCGGAAACAAACCACTACTACTGTGTGTATAGATAGGAATATCTATTGACTCATAGTTACCCATAAGCTATACGCGGAATTACATTGCTCGAATTTGTTTTTAGACCCGCCCGAAGCAAGGCCTGTATACTAGGGATGTCTTGTCATCCACCATTCTTTCAGGTAAACGGTGTCACACCTTTGGAACTGTTCATAAATGATGGGATAAGGGGGGTCTGTCCAAAGTAGACACGCCATGTTGAAGATATTCGAAATTGAGGTATAAAAATCTCGAAAAACAGTGGACGTCATTTATGGACAGTCCGTTTCCAATACAAAAAACTCTCCACAGCCGGGTTTGTATGAACTGGTTAAATTTGTGTATGAAAATTGATGTGCCAGCCGATTACCTTCTGAATGTATTGCCTTGGTCAAAATCGGATCACGGACTTGGAAGCTCATAGTCTAAGTCGAGCTACTCAGTCGTACAGTGAAGGTATAGTTCTTCTTGTCGATTCGACTTTCGAGAATTTTTATTTCAAAGGCAACAATGACGACCGCAAATCTGTAATACTGTTTTCGGTGACCGCCAGCCTCTATTTTGGTTTTTTGGCTAAAAGCAAGGCGTCACTGTAGGTGTCACTGATACAGTGTTAGAATATTCTCAAGGTACACTGTCCGATTTTCCGCCCTCTAATTTTGTAAACAATGTTTGTTGCTTTGCTAGATAGCTGCCTTGCTAAAAGTAAATTCAACTTAATTTTGGTGAATTTTCTTCAGATTTCAACTCTCAAATTAGACTTTCGTAATGACTGCAAGCAATTTTAACGAAAGGGATGACGGTGGATGATGATAGAATGATGTAAAGCAGTTTTAGGATGTATGCCGTTTATGGACAACCAGTCGTATACATTACTCGTACGGGTCCCCCTTATATTTATTAAAAGTTTCGCTCTATGTGTGTCCCGGTAATTGATTTAGGCGATCTCACTTAGCTTTATGTTATAAATTAAGGAACGTTTAACGTCTATATATAGAAAGAAATCACACTCAAGTAAGTCTACATAAAATACACTCAAGAAAGCTGTCAATGAAAAAGTGACAAATTGAATTTTCCCTTTTATAATATTCGTCGAAAAATTGGCGATGGATGTGGCACTTTTATTCACTTTTTCAGCTCGCTTACTTCATTTTCTCCCATCACACAATTTCCATCGTAATTTGTTTTCATTTACGTGATATTCAAACGGGCTGACAATGTGAAAATAGCTTGGATTAGATCGAATATCACAACAGCGGAATATCCGGTACATACGCGCTGACGATTTGATTCGACAAGTTGTATATTGCATTCATTAAAATGCGACCGGTTTCTAATTACCGCATACCAGAATCGAGAATCAATATGCCCGCTTTAATTAGAAACAATTTTCACCTAATTATACCAAAAACCATCGCTAAGCAATGGATAACGAAGCGTTCAAAATCTGATATATTCATCAAAGGCTAAACTATTCGACATTGCACAGAGGAAAATCTGAGAGATTTGTGCAATTTTCATGCATGTGGGAGGTTTTCACATCTCGAATAATCCGGATTGATAACAATTTGCTTGAAACAGGTCAGATCAACCTGAAATCTGTTTCGACCTGAAATCTGAAACAATATCCGATTTCATTCTGATTACAGCTGTATTAAACTCATGGCTGAACACAGACACACGCATCATTGTCCACAGACAGAATGTTTGCTCGTCCACCTTCGGTTTTCAGACATCGCCTTTAACAAATAAACAAGATCTTCCGGAGCGGTATCCAAAGGAATATTGGACGGAGAAGAATGGGAGTTCGAGTGGTTCAAAATTCAATTTGAGTCTACGTTCGATGGTGTTGCGTTATTGCAATTGAGTTATTCGATAATATTGAAAGTATTTACGTGTCCCGAAAGTGAAAGTGAAAAAGTAGTGACAGTCTCAATTAAGTAATGTCTAAAGTAAGCACCGGTAAAATTCACTTTCTGTACATTTCTACAGATGAAGTTGTTTTTTAAAAGGTATTGACGACCGTAAAGTGGTAATACTGTTTTCGGTGACCTAAGAAAATGGCCGCCAGCCGCCATTTTTTATTTTACTGTTTTTCGCTTGTATTTTGAGCAAATTTCATCCGAATTTCGTAAATTTTTTTGCTTGAAAGGTATGATGGTCGTTAAGCGGTAGAACTGTTTTCGGTGACCTAAGAAAATGGCCGACAGCCACCATTTTTGATGTTAATGTTTTTTGTCTATATCGCAAGCAAATGTCACCTGACTTTCATGAATTTTTTTCAGAGTTCAGTTTATAAATGATACTTTGGACGGGGCTTTCGAAATTGCTGCAAGCAATTTTAACAAGGAATGAATTTAAATAAACTGATTGAAAGAAACATTGCAGTGCAGTTCTATAGACACCTAACTATATACCGTCCTCTACTCGTACGGGTCCCCCTTATGTTTTTTTAATTCCCGATGCCAATTGCCATTTTAAACTATTGGCACCAGGGGACCAATAGTCACTTCGATGAATATATCATCCAATGATATTGAGCTATCATTAAGAACTGGTTCGGGAAAAAAAAATAGTTCGGCTTCTAACGGCTTGACAAAAGTGATTTTACCTCGAAAATTGCAAGCTGCTATTTGATCATGGGAAAAGTGGAGCGCTAAACGCGAAGACGAGTCGCATGTTGAATCAACCGTATTTTCATTCTTCATCAAAAGAGTATGTCAAAAACGTTGAGCTATGAATGTGCAATCTATGACGGATCCAATTTGTATTGAAATAACAGAAATTTGAATAAAAATGAAAAAAATCTCAAAATCGTATAATTTCCCGCGACTCTCTGGCGTGAAGTTTCAGTAATCGATACTCAGAGTAGAATTAAAGTAAAATTTCGAATTCGTTAGATTAAGTTGACTGAATTTTTATGTGAGATTTATGAGTTCAATGTCGACCAAACCAATGAAGTAATAGATTCTTCTGTGAAAATCTGTTAGATTAAGAGAAGTGGAAGATTCAATTTTATTATTTCGGATATTTGTATGCATCCCAGGGCCGTAGCTACATGCGGGCGAAGGTGAGCTGAGCTCACCCTCAAAATGGCGAAAAACCGGTTTTTATCAGTTTTTCTTTAATTTTCCCATACAAAAACTTTTTTACAACCGCTCAGCTCATCCTGAAAGTGCCGCCTAGCTACGCTACTGATGCATCCGTGAACCCTCAACTGATTTTTTATCTTCCATTTAAATCTCTAACTCAACATTTTTCTCTATATAACGATAGTGGTGCTTTGAGCAATTAGTTTGTTCGTTATTTCGGAAAATAAAATGTGATCCCACACATCCAACTATTTTTCCATAATACGTGTAAGTTAGACCACGATTTGATTAGTTGCAAAGAATAGAACCTAATAATCGAGGCTCTAATTCAATCAAAATTTTTCGGATTCTTTTGATTCACAAAGAAGGCAAAAAAAAGGTTCAGAAGAACGCCGGCATTTAATGGTTACGCTTCTATAAACTTCGGCAGCTCAATTGAGGTGATAACAAACTAATTTTTAAATTCAACACAAATAGAGAGAACAAGAATAACAAAACGACTTTTACTACTTTTTCAACCCTCAAAAATTCTCACCTAACAATTGCTTTGCTTTGCAATCGAGTGGAAGAGAAAAAAAACAACCTCGACAATGCACAACGCAACCATATCTACAACCAACCCGAGATTTGTGTGTTCGTATTGTTCCACTCTGTTCCTTTTCTTTTCTTACTTTTGTGTGCCCATAAGCATCAAACATTTACACCGAGCAATAAAGTAGCAAAGAAGTCGGTGTTAGACAAGGAGTACAAAAAAGGTGTTAGACTTAAGTTATATCATAAAAAAATTGTTTTTTTTCCACCGACGACTACGACGAGATGCTCCGGTTTTTATATATTCCCTAATGCAGCATAATATACGTTTCGGATACATGTTTTGGTATACCCGGGGTCGGAACAATATAACATTTGAACTTTTCTATCCCAAAAAACAATATTCTCTCTCACCAGCTAAAATGCCATCGTCTTCGTCATAATGGTAATAAATGCATAAATCGATTGTAGCATGGGATTGGTTGGCAGATATTTTCCAGGTTTGATTTTTTTTGCTTGTTTTGTGTAAGGTATGATTCTCGGATTTACATTTTTGGGATTTGAAAATTCTTTTTTGTGAAAAGGAAAATGCAAAAACCCGTGACAGTCGGTACACATTAATTTTTGGAAGTTGATTTTGATATTATTGCTAAATGCTAACCAACTCAACACGCGCTTCTACTGTACAATTCAACAACACTACTTTAAGGTATTTTACTGCACATAATTCAGTCCACCATCCCATTAACTTCAATGCTATGAGGCTGTCTATAAATGACGTCGACTGTTTTTCCAAAAATGTTGGACTACCCTTCCCCATCGTCCACGATTTTCCTATAGCATGGCGTGCCACACTTGGCCAGACCCACCCTTGCCCTTCAGTGGTGGACGTCATTTATGAACTGCTCTATTCTTTCGTCTGGACTATTTTGTACATATAATAAAAAGCTGAAGGTTCAAGCATCTCGTACGGTCGCAGCAATTTTTTTTATTATTTTGATACAGCCACATTACGATCTTTACATGATTGCCGTTGAACCGGGATTATGACATGAAAAGATTAATTTTTTTGATTTACAGTATGAAAAGCGAATGGAATGCGTAATTATGTTGTGTCTAGCAGTCAAGAGCAGACTTAGATCACATTGACCTTGACCCTCCATAAGAAACCAAACAATAAAAAGTTTCGCATAGAGGGTATTTATGGGTCCTGCTCCTGATTGAAACTAAATATTTCACGAATAACTTTTGATGATGTCGATAATGGTCGTTGGGAAAATATTTATTTGCTTGAAGGAAAGGTTCAAATTTAGAGTTTCTCCAAGAACTAGACATTGTATCGATTCCTTGGCAACGACTGAAAAAGTATCTCTGTTATCATATTCTCGCTTTTATGTCACAGTCATAGTCTTTTTCTTTTCACAATGGCGAGGTAGTGTTCTAGAATGCCTCTAGCCGTAACTTAGCAGAGTATAATTACTAACATCGAAAAAATGACCAGGTTCGAGATTTTTAACGTTACGAATTGGCAACGGACAATAAGAATATCATATGAGTGAAAGTGTACATTGAAAACGAATGAAGAAAATTTGCGTATAAGCATTCGACCGGTAGTACAAAGTTTCTTATTTTACCTGGACGCGTATCTAATTCCAGGGGTGGTGCTATCTAATATGCAAGTCAAAAAGTAAACAATTCAAAAAATAAAATAAAAATCTTTCGAATTGAACAAACTAACAGAGCAACTCAGCTCCTCCCTCCCAGGGTACACGTTGAGAGTTTTTTCAACATGAACAGGACAGTATAGAACTGCCCATCTTCAGTCGCTTCCATCACATCCGTTCACAATACAGCAGTAAACTCTCAGTTGAACTAGGTTTGATAGTTTACATTAATAGTTGCCATCTACTGATGGAATGTTTAGGACATTAATGGGATGCTACTTTGAAGATCACTCACCGCTACCACATCCTTCGCCATAACCTTCGCAGTCACAATAATATTTTAATTACAATAAACACATTCACAGTCTCAAAAACACACATCCAAATGCTCTAGGGAATAGGAAAGTAATTCAATTTAACTCGTGGAATGGATACTGAAGATCGAACACTGTAGCTAACGAAACGATAGACAGCAAAAACAATTTTGAAATCCTCCGGTGGCTTCGATAATTAGTCAGATTCGAAAATTTAAAAAAACCTTTGGTTGAACGCCACCCGGTATGTGCCGAAACGACGGAAAAAGACCGAACGCCCTCATCCTCATTCCCTGGTCATAAGGAAAGTGCTTGGTGTGGTATGCAACATGCTGTGATGCTTTCGCCGAAAGTTTCATACGCAGTTCAAGAGTGGCTGCGAGACAGAAACACGATCTACACAGCGAGATAGAGAATCACAACCACATATTCGTCGAATTTATTGTGGGAACTTGGTGCGCAAACAAAATAGGCTCGAAATTGATTGAATGCGGTGGGCCCGTCGTGCGAAAGAGTCTATGACAATCCAACGAGCAAACGTTGCCTGCTTAGCAGGCTTAATTCCGCTGCACACAATCTACTGCTTGTAAGTGATTTGTATTATTTGGCCAAGCCTTTGTAATTCAAATGACTTTTCAGGATAAATAGTTTCAAGTTGTTCTTTTCTTTAGAATTATACTCCTACTTCTTAGTGAGAATTCATAGGATGGTTATGCCAACTGAATCTTTGAATAAAAAAACTCACTCACTTCGTTCGCGTCAGCTATGATTTAGCTTATGTCACTGTCACGTGTCACTTCATCCCAGTGCCCTCTTCCGGCCAGTCCTGTTTACAGTTGACGCAACGAAATCGTTTGTTATGACAAGTTCAAGCATTGTCAAAATAATAGAAAAAAAAAACTTTTCCTCGATAAATTTGCTGCGAGTTCATGTTCAGGTAAAAAAGTTTTTATTCAAACTGGTAAATTAACTCCATTGTACTAACTCGAATAAATTGAATAAATTCACGAAGTTCCTTTTTTGAATGACATCGTCCATTACATTCGGATCAATTCGCAACGTTCGTCATCCTAAAACTTAATCCCCTGTAATAAAACGTTCAAACATCAAAGGCAATTTTGAATTATTATCTCGTTTTCTCATGAATGAACACATATCCAATAGAAATGACAATAAAAATCAAATCCTTGGAAATTGCTCTATCGCTGAAATATTTTGAATGATTCTTTCAGATTCGAAATAAATGGGACAGCAACAAAAAAAAACTCGTGGAAAATTCGTTCTTTTTTTCAGTATATTTGGAAAATTATCCATCATTGCACTCGATGATTTTTCACACACGACAATTGGATCGGGGTGTTTGTATGCTTTTATTTGTTATATGTAGCAATCACTCAAAAATAAAATTCAAATTTTCCAACAAAAAAATTTTTTGCGTTCCCATTTCGCTAATATTGTACAACATATGGCTAATTCCGTGAACTGTTCCTTGACTAACGAAATCGGGTCTTGAAATAGTTCAGAATCGATGAGACTTTTGTTAGACCTTAGTGGAGTCTCATCCGGCGAACCGCTTTCCCAAGCATGCTATAGTAGAGATTAAAATGGTTTTCGAGATATTTTGGTTTAAAGTTTGTTAGTCACGGGACAAGGTCCTGCTCTGGACCACAGTCATGGAGTGCCAGAGCAATATGTACAAATCATAATGGACATGTGCAAACAGGGCCCGACTGGCTACTGATAGGGGCTCTTGTGAAATGCAAGAAAAAGCGCTTGGAATATTGGAAAAGACACATCTGGAAGGCGCCAATATAGCAAATGGAATGAATTCAGAAAAGCGCACTTGTGATTTTCCAAGTCGCCATATATGGCCAGTCCGGGCATGTGTGCAAAGATGTAACGACTAAAATTAGATGCACAGCTGCAACTTCGGAAGCATTCTTTGTTTTACTCGGAGTACATTAGGGCAGCGTACTCTTCAACATTGTCATTAACTTTCTTACATCCGAGTTAATGCAAGAACTCCTGCTAAGCATATTCTTCGCTGACGACGTTGGCATAGCAAGCGAGAGAGCAGCAAAACTCCAAGAAGTATTTGTCAAGTGGAAAAATATCCTTGAAGATCATGGGTCGAAAGTCAGTGAGGAGTGAGTTAAAGACTGAGTATATGTTCCTGCCACAATCCCTATCGCCAGACATAATGATCAGCGGAAACGTCATGCCGAAATGCACCAGCTTCAAATATCAAACAAAAGAAGGAGGAAATTGCGAATACGAAACCCGATACACGATTAATGAAAAACGCATCCCGGCCATGAATTCAATTAAATATTTGAACGCTGCCCCTGAAAGTCAGAATGACTAGAAAATCAAACACTAGTCGTAAAGCAAGGAAGGAGACAAGGTCATGGATTACTACATATCTAAGGTACGGTAGGTGTATACAATCAAAGAGGGAACACAGTGTTTTTCGATTCATTCTTTTATTTGCGACTTTTTTTTCACACTCTGTCGTCACCATATTCTTTTTCATTTCTCTTGTTTGTTTGCTAGCTCTATAGGTAGCTAGTGTGTACACTCCACCGAAGGCTCTATTTATTTCCTCTTTATGAATATCAAAAAGAGGGTGAAAATCTGTCAATCACAAACTTCTTCCATATTCATAAAATGTTTTCCGACAAAAATATATATTTTCCGGCAAAAAGGGAAAAAAAAATTGGCGCAAAATGCATTTGGGAGTTATGGGTTCACTGTTCCATCATATACCATACACATGCTACTAGTACATTTTCGAAATGTTAAAGAATCTCAACATTCTCTTGATGGATGAATGGTTGGATGATTTCATGTACCGTACATATGTTAATATCTACATTCACTTTGCTTCATTTATTCGCACAGAAAATGGGCGCTTGAGCGTGTATTTTTATTGTAATTTTTAAGTGCTTATTGAAATGGTTTGTTTGGTATTGGGGTTTTTTCTGCTGCTTCTCTCTATTAAAAATAGGGGTTCGTTATATGCTTCTAGATCTGACAAAGAGGTGTGGTTTTATGTGATTTAAGTTGATTTGCGTTCATTTTAGCAGAAATACAGTCGGTGCTTTTTATGGTGTAGCACAAAATTATTTATTTATTTTCACACTCTCAAAAATACACAAGAATATTATTCCATCTGAATTAGTAATGTGCAGGAGAGGTGAATTAATGGTAAAATGTATAAACCGGGATTACTGTTTGCTATTACATTTTGTGTAAAAACGTCAGCCAACTCATCTCTATTCAGCTGGATAATGGGTGATAATCGCGCACCACAGTACCAAAGTTGATTTTTTCAAATGTCGCTATGGTAGGTTTCGAATAACAAATTACTCATCCGATTCCACTCTACACGCGTTAATCAAATGCCTAAGCTAACCTTTTGAGGTTTTCTCGGTTTATCATATATGTATGCATCTTTTAGCTAACAAAAATTCGATATTAGCAAATCCACAAATTATGCTGTTCAACTTCAACGTTAATACCATAGATTGCTCATACGGCTACATAATCAATAATAATTGAATACAATGAAACCCTAAGCAATGAACCCTCTCACACTAATTCTTTCACTCAACTGCTCACCGTCAAAAATAGGCTGTTTCTTGAAACCACACACCAAGCTAACATAAAACTAAGAAGATACCTGTTCTGCATTTTGTCGGCTCAGATCTATCTGGGCATCTAATGAAACGAAGTCTTTAAAATAGGTCCGACTCAGGCAGGTCCACTTTCATTTCAGTTATCGATATAAACGATCAAGTTAAATGACGACATCAATGTAGAAAAATCAAAAGTGCATGTTAAGAAAATGAAGTACAAGATTTCGCATTTCGAGCTGAAGCCTTCGGATACTTGCACTCTAGATACGAGATACTATTTTCCTGGTTTATTAATCTACTACTACTATTCGCCAATAGGTTTGCCTGTAGACGCGCCATATTTCTTTCATGTTACATTATTCCACATGGTTTATTTTCATGTGAGCCAACGTTTTCTTTTTCAGAACTAAATAACGTTACGTTACGTCGTCACTTGAGTACAGCTCCTATATAGAGCAAGTACTCTAGGCATCGTCGGAAGCAGTATTTTTTGAATGACATTGACTCATCTATTTTACTTTGTCTTTGGAATTCGTTCATCTAATCCCATGGAACGGGATAGCGCAGTGGTTACGTACTGGCTTTCCATCGAGAACATCCGGGTTCAAACCCCGGTGTGGACAAATTCTGTATAGGGTTTTTCTTCAACGTATATCATTAAAGTAACGTTTCTAGGCAACACTCAATCTTCAAAAATGGGTAGTTGAGGTAGAAATGCCCGAACGAGAACCGTACCCAACGAACTATGACGTCACCCATATATTCGATGCAAATGTGTTCGAGGCATACCGGTTTCAAGTCCAGCTGCTACGTATGGTGAGTGTAAAGCTCAAAAATAGACAAAGTCCACACCAGTAGAGTAGTGATTGAAATAGGTTCGATGCGCGTCTAGGTGTACCAGATGTGCCAGATGTACTAGCGCGCGAAAAAATCGAAATATAATCTTTCAGTTGAAGGCGTGGTTCGGAATAAACGTTAAGCAATGTGATCCCTAGTATGGTTAATTCACACTAGCTGGCAGTAAATCCGGTCACTTTACAGTGCTGCTCCTGACTAACAATGCCATTGGGATTATTATTATCTAAATCTAAAAGTATGGACTTTTCGAAAAAACCCCAAAAAATTTGACAAAAAAATCTAGACTAATTTTCGAACCGAGTGAATAGGAGTCCTACTTTTCTGCTCGTAACCCTTCCCACAACGTCATAAGCATTATATTGCTTTTGTATGGGTTTGTTGTTCAATATGATTCGATTGAGTTCTATAGTATCCATTTGGTGAGCACATGTTTGAAGATTACAATTTTTTTTACAGCGCACAAAGAATTTGTATAATTGCGATGCTATTGTTTCAATCGAAAACCACATTTTGTACTCCATAATCTTATGGAATATTAGCAATTCAAAATTTCGTTTTCCCAATTGCTCGATGTTAACCATAAATCAAGCAACAGATCCATGCACATTTCAATGGCCATCTTATTATAATATGTGGCTTATCATTGTGTAGTATGTACTTTACGACCGGAGGGTGTTTTGCCAAAAAAAGGCCAAAACAATTCCCCGTAATTACAATGTGAAGTACACACATACAGTGGCGCAATGATTTTTATTTACTCGACCGAACAAAGTTCTTCTCTTTTAGGTATCGAAGGGCGTTGTTTTTATCGAATAAAAATGCAATTAAGATGTAAGATGCAATCAGAAATGCATCAATTGAAAAATAAAAGGAAAAAAAATTAAAATATTCGGTTGAAATGTCTGTATATACGCGAGATGTACGGAGCGTCTTCGTTCCGCAGCAGCAATGGCTCGGCTTACATATTTTATGTTCCTTTAACATTTTCGTTGAACATTTCGAATATTTTGTACGATAAATCTTAACAGAGCCCGTGGCAGGAAAATTATATTTCATTGAATTTCATTTCCATAGCACGAAATAAAGACATGCAAAGACAATGATTTTTATCTTTATCAATTTCAACCGATATTAAGGCGTTCCATAATTTCGAAAACAATTTGAATTCATTTTGCAAAGATCATATCGATGTTATATTGGCATCGGAAATAACTGAGGCAGATGATGTTGGAATGTTTCTTTCGTCTTCATAACAGAATGCATCTAAAGGGATAATTGTAATGGGAACGAGAACGAGAACGAATTGACATTGCTTATGCATTCGTAGACTACGAATCGTGGTAGCGACAGTGGACAGTGAGAGATGAATTTTCATTGTCCTTCTCCTCTTTCATCATTCAAAAGAATGTGGAAAGTTATCCTAATGACATCATTCGTAAGCGACTCATAACTTCATTTAATAAATTAGACAAGAAACTTGCATTTTTCATTTATTGTTTGATTGAGTTTAACATTAAGAGGTCGTTCACAAATGACGTCACGATTTTTTAAAGACTCTCCCCGTCGTCACACAAAAAGGGTTGAAAGCAATCATCCTGACAGCCAGCGTGACGTCATTTATGCACGGTCCCCAAAAGCGTGCCCAGTTATAGCAGGCGTTGCTACAGCAGAAACAATTCACCAGAAATGTACATACAAAAAAGTATGACTAGCTCTTAGGGACTGCTCATGAATGACGTAACGTGTTTGAGTGAGGGGGGTTCAAGAAAACGTGACGGTCTTTCCCACTGTCGCCATGTCCATGGTATTTCTGAACTGCGTCGAAAGACGTATGAAATGTCGCACAGGTCGAAACAGTGGTTAAACCACCTCTACTTTCATTATTCTTGTCCAGTATTATGATCGTCGAAGGTCTTATGCGACTACCGGAGCTCGTCAGACTGAGAAAACGTTCACTGAAGTGGCTAGAGAAAGCGGTGATTCTTTGTGGTAGATTTAAGTCGCATGTCGTGTTTCAAATCGCTGACACGGAAGACAGATGGATAATTGAGCGGGCCTCAAATTGGCCAGTTGTGCGTACTCATTAATTTAATGAAACGTATACCCAAACACTTTTCTGCTTGGAATCTAGTATATTTGAGCTTTCTTCGTCTGTAAATCATAGATGGAGCAGATAGTCATGGTTGTGACGTAATGGTATGTGTAGCCGATGTGGCTTTCTATTAGAACT
This sequence comes from Phytosciara flavipes, assembly GCA_026413405.1. Taxonomy (NCBI): domain Eukaryota; kingdom Metazoa; phylum Arthropoda; class Insecta; order Diptera; family Sciaridae; genus Phytosciara; species Phytosciara flavipes. The sequence continues at coordinate 15,553 of JANTFA010158638.1, forward strand.
ACCTGGACATTATGGTAAAACATAAGTGATTAGAAAAAGACAGTCAGGATTGTTCACACACCGGGAATGGAACCCGCGATCCTTAGTGTATGAGTCCAACGCTGTACCAATTGTACTACCTGGCACTGGTACATAATGTAAGAGTGGATCTAAGTAAAATTCAGAATATCTATAAATTAACATCCAAAAATTGTGCTTGAAAGCTTTTTTTGTCGCATTGTTCGCTCGACATTTTCCATCGCAATTAGAATTAGTTGACACTTACATTTATGTATTACATTTAGGGAATGTGTCGTGTGTGTGTAGCAATATCCAAGAAAGAAAATGGATTTTTTGTCGTTTAAGGGCAGATATGGAGTAAAAGGAAAACATATTTTTTTCGAATATACAAAAATTTATAATAAAAAATATTTGGAATCGAGCCATCAAATACATTTGAAAGTTTGAAAGCATTGCCTGGCTGGTAACAACGCCAAAATGTTCTCTACATAAATTATATTTTGTTTCAAAATATTTCTTTTTTTTTAATTCAATTGTTACGTTATCGATTCGCCGCTCTTTTTTTCCTCTTGATACAGATAAATTCATTAGTTTTCGTTTATTATGAAACGTGTTGTGTGTGTGTGTACTTCATTTGGCCGATTTATTTCAACTTCCAACTGCAACATTCAATAAACTTTATTACGAGACCATATAGCACTATGTAGCCACTATATAACGGGTTTATGCTAAACTGGGAAAGTCTTCTTCAAAACTTTCCCTTCTTACGGGGTGTTGTACCAATAAAACATAAAACGAAAATAATGGAAACTTTTATTATTTAATTAGGAAATTTGCACAAAGCTCTGGGACTATTTAATTGCTCAAAGTTTTTGTGATTTTACTTTTCTATAGTTTGACATTTTATATCGAGTGAACATAGCGTCCGAGCATACACAATAATATAGGATAGCTCAATGTTTCACATTAATTTGTCTGCATTAATGATGAGATGGTTTGTCATTGTTTAGACCCGTACGAAGGTCTCAACCGATGGCAGCACTGAAAAGACGTGACTTCATTTATGTACGACCCCTAAGGGTCAACGTTCTGTGGTCACCTCTAGATGCCACATTAGTAAATCGAATGACCGAAAGATGCAGCGTTGCAGAGTGATTTTAGGATATCAGATTTTTATGGAAAGCTAGCTATTTGTCATACACTACTCGTACGGGTCCCTGCTTATGTTTTTTCTTTCCATTTTTAATGCAAACTTACAGTCCGTAACAGTTGTTTACGGCATCTTCTTTTATTTCTCTGATTTAACCAACTTCTCTCATTTTTCCATAATGAATAGAGAAGTAGGAGAAATAAAATTTTTTTTTAAACGATGCTTTTATTAAATGTTACGGACTGAAGATTGAAAACTGAAAGACTTGACATTTCTTTTTCGGATGATGCTTTTGATAGAATTAGTAGTGAGGCAGTTTTTTAGACCCGTATGAAGTACGAGGGTCTCATGCCTTCACTCTTACGTTTGTAACACGTCGATTTTGAAGCCCGCAGTAAGGGTAAAACTTCTAGGGTCACCCATAGATGCCAAATCAGCATTTAAAAGAATGTTCGTTGGTCTGAGTAAAACGAAACCAATCTTGATGAGACTTTTTTTCCTCGATTTGTTATCGAAAAAGCCAGGGTTAGTCCGAAGATGAGCGAAATCGGTTGAGCCGATCCAGATATATGGTCAAAATAGTGCTATTTTCGAGGTCTGGTCGAGGCTGTTTTCCTCGCAGAAAGTTCATAAATGGTGCAAATGAAGGGTATTGATTACACCAATTCAGGAAAAAAAGTTTGTCAAAATTGAATCTTGGGCTCGGAAGTTAGAGCCCATAGAGTGTGTCTAATTTGAGCTACTCGGCCGTAGAGTGAAGGTAGAGTTTTTTGTCGATATTTCGAGCAAATTTCATCCTATTTTCATGATTTTTTTTTGTTGGAGAGGTAAAGACGACCTTAAAGTGGAAATATTGTTTTCGATAACCTAAGAAAATGGCCGACAGCCGCCATTTTGAGTGTTAGTGTTTTTTTTTCTGTGTTTCAAGTAAATTACTGAAAATTCAGTTAAGAAGTGTAGTGAAGGATTTGTTAAAGCAGAAGCAAATACTTAAAATACAATGTGTCCCCCGATGTGACTATATTGCTTACAACGTCATCTTAAATATCCGTTTCGTCAGTTCTAGGCTTCTTCGCATAAGCCACCAACATACGAAATGGAAGAATGGTTTTTCCATCGTTGCGCTCCTTATTCGATTTAAATGGTGCAGGTAGATTCATTGTCATTAATCGGTTGACAAATATCTGAATGAATTCTTCTTTCAACAAATCTGATGTTTTGTCCAGAAATGGTGCAACTGCGACAATAGAATCTAAAAGATAAAGAAAAAAAACATGAGAGGACCCGTACGAGTACCTACACATTTTGTCACGGCCATCAAAAACTATTAGAAAAAATTAGCTCACCAACGAATACCTGACAATCATAATGGCAGATGCGTTTCTTCAAGACGATATTGATGTCAACAAATCCGGCTCGTTCCAATCTTTTGTACAGTTCCTTTTCAGGTTCTTCTTTCCGAAAGTATGGACTCGTAGTCTTTAACATATCCGTTTTATATGGCGACCATTTGGGAAGTTCATAAATGTCAGCATATTGGGCATACAACGGATGATCTTGTAAAAGAGTCATTAAGACCTCTCCGCCAGGTTGTAATAAGCGGAAGACATTCTCCATCGCCAGATATTGGTATACAGGCCAGTGTAAAGCAAAAAATGAAGTAATGCGCTGAAATTGTCCGTATTTTTGCAACATCTCATTTACATCATTTTCACTTTCGATGTCTAGTTGAGCGTACGATATTCTAGGATGTGGAAAATTCGAACTGGCATAATCAAGCATTTCCTGCGACTTATCAGTGGCGAGAATTCGCGATTTTTGTGGTATAACTGGCAGTATGTAATCATATGTGACGTCACCGGTACCAATTCCTATTTCTAACAGGAAATCATCTGCTTTTGGTGACCATTGGAAAAGTCTTTGGTACTCCGTTATGATATCTAGAGCATCTTCACGCTGCATACAGTTTGTGGCTTGATAACATTTTGCGTGATGCATGTGAACCTCGTCAATATTAATGGGGTTAGTATGTGCCTCTGTGTGCTTTAGATCGGTGTCTGTGTGGTTTGCCTTTTTCGCGTATGCAACCAACATGCGGTACGGTACGTTGCTGTTGTTCTGTGGTCCGTAAATGTTTTGCGACATCTGCATGACTTTGTGTTCGTAGATATTGAGAAATTCACTTCGAAGACTTCGAAGACTTTCAGGAAGATGACACAAAATTGGTGTTGTTGTGCTGATCAAATCTGTGATAATAAAAAGAGAAAAGAATTCAAAACAAGTCAACTAATGGTCGAAAAATAGACAGCTTGTTATTACAGTGATTTTTGTGCCGAGTTAGTCAGTTTGTTCGAAGCAGTGCAGGATTTCCTTTATAACTTGATCGCACTAGATAGTGCGATCAAGTAAATTGATACAATCGCTTCGTAACGAACACGAAACACTGTTGCGTAAATAATTACCACACCAACCTTGATAGATAAATAACTATTCTCCTTCCTTACTAAAACATCGAATTGATTCTTAATGCTACGTTATAACATGTGAATATGTCATGCAACCTTAATATATGAGTGCAATACCACTTACCAATGAAAGCTTCTTTATCGTAGCGGATAAGGCGTTCTTTTAACTCGACGTGGACATCTTTGAATCCTGTTTCTTCCAATATCCCCTTCAACATTTCCACTGGATCTGCAACACCAAAGTATGGTGAAATACTCAATTTCATTTGTTGTCCATAATCTTTCCACTTATCCGATGCCATCATGTCTATGTAATGTTCATACAATGGATGACTTTGGCATATTGTTATCAAGATGTCTCCATTCGAAGCTAACAGATCGAACATATTTTTAAGAGCGACTTCCTGAACTGAGCTGCACAAAGCGGTGATGTGATCAAATTGTCCGAATCGATCCAGCAAATTATTGACATCATCTGTGTTGATGATGTCAGCACATTCAAAAGACAACTTAGGATGACGATAATTTCTCACTGCATTTGAAATCATTTCTTCCGATTCATCGATTCCGACAAGTCGTTGGAAGTTTTTCGGTATAAATGGAAAGACATAGTCAAACAAAATGTCACCACTACGGCTGCCGATGTGAAGAACACTATCACCACCTTCGGTTAACCACTTAATTTTACTGGAAAATTCATTTAATGTTTCTTCAGCATCCTGTCTTTGCAGATTAGTTTCGTTGAATGCCTTTGCTTCGTCCAGATGCATTTTATTTTTTCTTCTCAAAAACGTTTCACTTATATAAGATGCACGTCGATCCTCACTGAATTCTAACGACCTACTACGTAACACTTTACTAATTTTATTTTTTTACTCAAACCTTTTGCGAGCTCATTAACGATAGTAGTGTCGTCTAACATCTGCAAGCGAAATGTTTTGTTGTCTGCCTTTATAACAGTTCGCCAAATTTTACCTATACTACTCTGACAAATTGAGTCTGTCTGTCGTCATTGGTATATTTGGGGCAAAAAAACATTTTTCAATTCATCACTCGCATGCAAGTCAACATATTTTATTTCTATGAATTCAATGTTTTCGAGACGAAAGTTGTTCTACG
>JANTFA010158650.1:0-10537 GCA_026413405.1 Phytosciara flavipes
TTGTAAAAGATTTGAACCAATTAATGAAGTGCAAGCTCTATTTAAACGAACACCATAGAAATTGATGCGAAATTATATACTCGGGCTGTTTTGGTTCTCTGATACAGCGCTGACTTAAAATGAATGTTTCGTTTTTCGGAATAATTTGTTTTCTGCAACGGCGATGCGAAAACGTGAACATTTTCATGCATCAATTGGGTTACGTATGGGGGGGGCTTTTTGACACTAGTGACAAAAAGTGGTGGTTACAGGCAAAATCTCATGAATTGATCTGTAAAAAGGGGAAACGGAAGCTTACTGCTCGGTAATTTTATTGGAATTATTACACGAAAAAACGTCTGGCAAGCGCATTTCTACGTTTTATGAATTTTGATCCAATTCACATCGTAACTGCGCTTTAGATACAAAAAGAAACGCAAGAATATTTGTTCTGACGCACAGTTTTTAGATGGTGGCAAAGGTAAATTGACCAAAGCTGAGTTGAAAATTCAAATTTTTTGGCGCATTTACGCGTAAATTAAGGTTTGAAAATTTTGAATGTTAAATGAAATTCGGAATAGCTCAGTGTTAAGTTTGAAAAGTACACACACCTAACAACCACTCACAATTAATTACCTAAACTATTTGGGAAAAAAAATTTTGTCAAAGAGCCGACGGAAAACTAAATTTTTTGGTGAATACACACTGTGGCAGCAGTGAATGACTGCTTGAGAAGACTGCTTCATCTTGATTGAAAAACTACCAGTAGACATTCGAAACATCTGTACTAACAGACGCACGTTTGTATTTCAAAATTTCTCCTTTTTCAGCTTTTTGCAGAAAACGTTGCGAAAGTGGTAGTTTTTGTCGCACGACGCGCTTGTCATCACATCAAGTGACAAAAAGTACCACTTTTCGCAACTCAATGCATGAATGACTATTACAGTGAAGCAAATTATTAATTCAATCGCTCAATTTTGTCGTTGGTCAATTTTATGAACCGAACTCAAATTGAGACGAAACAGAACAGAAAAATCATCAAAGAAACTGAGTTGTACACATTATTGTCTGGTATGCAATCACAGATGCTTATTCAATATCACTCAAGGCATGTGGTGTATCTCGTGTTCTAAAGATTAGAAACTTGCTGTATCCATTCTGTGCTGACAATGGTAGCAACTAAAGCGTTCAACTATGTTTGACCGATAACGTATTATGGAGTGTGCACTATATATGTCGGTCGGGGGGGTACAGAAATAAACATTTTTCGATTTCATATTTTAAATAGATCACCTAATTTATATAATTAACTACTCGTTGTCATTTAGAAATGTCGTTTAACCACTAAAATAGGTTCACTCCGATAGTGGCAAAATTAACGAAGAAAAAATGGTTTTTTTCTTTCGTCTTGTCGATTCAATATTTTGAGCACAAACACACAAATCGTCTCATAAATCACCACAAAAAAAAATTAATTTCAATGAAACAAAAACCAAAATTAAAACTTTGAGTTTCATCAAACAACGTCAATCTTTGAAAGAATTTTGTCTTTTTATCCCATCTTGGGGTCCACAGGTGTCTGATTTACTCTCAAAACTGAGTTGGTTTCTTTTATGTTCTATGTTTCTGTGTGTTTATTCGCGCACAACAGTTTCACGTATTTATCATGTCCCAGTTGAAACAATAAAACGAGCAAAGAAAAAAATTATTCAAATTCCAATCAAAATATCGCATCGGTTAAATTTAAATCAAAAAACAAACAAAAAAGCAACAAAAAAAGAATTTGTCTCGGCTTTTCCGTTCAGAAATGTTCGCTCTTTTTTAAACGCATTTGTGCATTTACAAAATAACAATTTTTTAGTATTTTATGTCGAATCGATTGAGCCGCGTATAAAACGTATTGAAATACAAAAATTATTGCGGGAAAAATATTATATCAACACTCGAATCCGACGGAATGAAATCGCTAACTGTCTATGATTCAAAAACTAAACAGCTGAATTCAACTGTCTTTACGAAATTTCAACAAATCACGGTGGAAAAAATGGAAAGATTTTTATTCGAAAGACTCTATGGGGACGTCATAAAGAAAATTGTTTATTATTATGTGAAACGATCGTGCGTTTGTATGTTTAATGTTTAATATTTTGTGTTGCTAGTTCTGTTTTGGAGTAGAGAGAGAGAAAGATGTGTGTGTTTCCATGTTGTTATAGTGGCCGTATAGTCGTGTGTACCTGGGATGCAATGCTTAATTTGTATTGTCATTTTCGGTAATGGAAATATTGTAGTAATGTTAAACGGTTTGTCTGGTTGATGGAAGTGGTTTTGTTTGGAAAGAGAAGTATGATTTGTGTTAATACCTCTCTCCTCCGGTGCTCAAATGAGCAATCGATTTTATATAGAATTGTATGGCTTTATGTAGCCTCTTAATTAAAGTTAGTTAGTTTATGATGATGGTAAACGACACTCAATCTTTTCAGACTCAAAATTCAAACGAAAAAATTTTTCACGAATCTAGCACATCAATTGTTCAATTCTAAATTGTCCGAATCACACTCCAATTAAAAATGTTCTTTTCCAATGTTTAGCTTTTGTTTACGAAATTTTTTTGTTTCTCTCTTTTATTATACCATGCGAATATGACCGGTGTAAAATAAGATCTGACAATAATTACTCGAAATGTCCAAGATGTTATTTGAAGAATGAATGGAAAAAAAAGGTAGGAACGATAAAAATCGCAATTAGATATGCTTACTATGCGCGCGCAAAAAGCTTATTTAAGTTAATATAATCTTGCTACCGTGTGTTGTGTGTCGTCTTTTTGTTTCTTTGCGCTATATAGAGATAATGGTCGGGTAGCTTAGCCCGAACATTTAAGTCAAATCCTACATTGAACGATTAACATTTTGCGATATAAATTTCGCACGCCCGCCATGTGAGTATACATTTATTGTACATACAAACAAAGTGTGTGTCTCCGCACTTATATATTGATTCATCGCGACGATGCTCTGTTATTAAACGAATTAATTTATTTAAAAAAAATAATAATTTCTTGTCACAAATGAATCATTTTACAGTTTTGAAATTATTTATTGTTCTTGACGTCAGTGTATAGAATCCCCCTAATTAAAATTGAAATTTCAATTATTTTGTTAAGCATTTGGGAAACATGAGTAAATTAGCTTGTGTATGACTAACGAGAACTTAAACCCTCTGAGTAACATTCATGCTGTAATGTTTTGACTAATCCCAAGAATACTATCGATTATTGAAAGTTTAGAAATTGTTATTTATCTATCAAGGTGGGTATGAGGGTACTTTTTTGCACTAGATGTCGATCCGAGGCGAAGCCGACTTCGTAGATACAAAGTTACCGTAAGGCATCATCCATTAAGTCTCGTTCTCTTTGTAGGAGGAAGGGAAGTACGATTAAAGTTTGTTTCGAGTCTTCTTCTTCCTCCTCGCTTTATTTTGTGCACGACTAATGTTTACAAGATCATCCTGATTTCTTAGTTATCTTAACTTTCAGGGTCAGCGTTCAATTTATGTTTGCTCTATGGCCGGGATGCATTCTCATCGATCGCGTCACAGGCCTCATATTCGCCACTTCTCTCTCCTTGCGTCAACCCATACAGCTGTTGTCGCTTTTGGTTGGCCCAGCTATGCTTCGGCCTTCCCCTTTCACGCACTGCGGTGATTTCTATTGAAAGAGTTATCCTTGCAACATTGTTTTCATCGTTGCAATGGACTTTGGCTAACCAGTCGTTTCGCTCATTGTTTGATTCGAGTGTTGTAAGGTATGGGAAACCTTCGGGAGAAGGGGAAGGGGTTGTCCAAAAATATGTAAAAATTGAGAACTGAATTTATGGATGTTCCTCAATTACCTTTCCAGTACAAAACATTACCTAACTTCCTATCAAATATTCTCACATGACATAAACCACTGCATTATACACATTTTGTAATCTGATGTAAGGAGAATCGCTGAATAAAATCATAAAGCTAATGCCTCAACAATACGTTCAGTCGAATTTTATGCATCTGTATCCGAATATCTATTGTCGTTGCTTTATAACCAAAATGCTATTGGCGTTGGGTGTTCGAAGCTTGGTCTCAGCAAGACTCTTATTTGCACTAGTACGCAAAAACACTTTTCTCGCACACTAACGAACGTATCGTAGCTATCAGTGAAATAATCTTCACTCATACGACAACACATCCATGCAACGGCGATCTTTATGGCACCGGAACTGCAAAAAAGTGTTGGCTACATTGGCGTGAGAGGAAAGTTATTTTTTCACTGCATATCGTAATGAACAACGCGCCGGTAGGAAGTCTATAATGACAATGACAAAATGACATCACATGGATGCTAGTAAGACTCGGAACAAGCCAGGTTCAAAAATTTGCTACTGATTATAGCAGTATAGGGTATCACGATTATGAAAGCTTTTTACGAAGGGCCCATTCCATGCCTTATCAGGGGTTGAAATGACCGCCTTAATTCGCATCAAATATCAATCTACTCCCATTACAGTGACTAGCTTTTAAAAACCAGCCACAGCAACGCATATTTGCTTTACGATATTTTTGACATTTTCCAGTGTTTAAAACGTCAAAGCGCTTGTCAAAGTCCTTGTCATACATGCTCGCGTACGAGTAGGAAAACCAATAAGCAAATCAGTGACATCTGACATTTTAAGCACTGGAAATTTCAAAATCAAATCTGAAAAGTTAAAAATTTTAGTTGGTTCTTAAATGTTAATCAATGTATTCCCAAATGACATTGAAATTCCATGCTGACTTTGTTAGGCCTGTAAGTGAAAGCATTCATTACAATGCATTGATCACACCACCTAGAATAACTTCATATTGCATCTGGTCTCTTCAGACCCGGACTGACTACCAAAATGCGCATCGGTCATTATGCTTGAAGAGCGCTTAAATGTAGCGCATTTAGTGGTGGTAGAGGCGCACATTCTAGTCGAAAAAGGCGTCAGTATAGTAATTTTGAGTAAAGTCCGGGCCTGTTTACGAAGAAGACCTCCTTCCATACTGTTTCAAAAACTATTGAAACGGTTCTTTAGCTTAGCTTAGCTACAGAAATGCATTGGCGTACTGAAGTACTGTGTTGACTATGATTTAGCCAAAATAACTGAAAAAAGAACATTCGAAAAGAAGTCGAAGGAATAATCTCGAAATAGTTTGCTCTCCAGCGTTCAAATGCTTTACAATTTTCTTCAACTCCTGAAAATTTGACTAGTTTCAGGTCAATAGGTCAGGTCAAGTTTCAGATCAAGACCATTTCAAGTCAGGTCAGGTTTCAGGTATTTCGGATCAGGTTGACTTGACCTGTTTCGAGCTTTAGTGGAAAGATGATGATCATGGCTCGAAATTGCGAAAATGTCAGACATCTGTTCAGATCGAATTGGAGATTTCTGTTTTCGTTGTGTACATTCAGAACTCATATAAAATGAAATGCACAATGCGACACAGTGCATTGTTATAGGTAACATGCATATAGCGCATACACGTCGAACGAATGTTATAACAAATAATGCACATTAGCGCTAATTTGAACAGATAAAACATAATTGCTGATGGAGGGTATAATTATTTAGTACAGTCGTCTGAGTTGAATAAGCAAATTTATACATTTTGTTCAGATCAGATCATCAGTAGCATCACTAAAAATGCAAAATCTCAATAATACACTGGAATTGCCTCAATTTTGCTATCATCATTATTTCCTAAAGCGGAATGCTTATTGAAATAAAATTTCCGTTGAAGGTTTTTTCGAATCAATCTATTATTGGTTTATTATCCATTGATTAGAAATCATGCGGGTCTGCAATGCAATATTCGTCACTCATCTCTTTAATTGAGAAGATGAATGAACGGCTGCCACACGGAAACGAATACGTCTATATATGAGTCTTGACCTTATATTGAAGCCACACAAATGTGTGTCGTGTGTGCACCTTGTTTTTCTTTACTAAGTCAAGACCAAATTAAAGAAAGTCTTGGGATTTGTAAATTAATGTTGCAATAAAATAAATCGATTGACACTGCGATTGTCATATATGTGCACAATGGTAGTAATGGAAGTGTATTCAGATACAGGTCGTCGAAGGATTGAGTAAACTTTAACAAACTTTGGCTTTTCGAGTACAAAGTTTCGACTTAACAAAGTTGAGAAGAAAACAATTTAGGTGACTGAAGAGAATCCATCAATACCACTGTTGGTTAAGGAGGCGTTAGACAGAGAGAATAGCGGCCGATTCTTATTTTCGATGGAATATCTGTTTCTTCGGCAGATGCGACCCGAACGAATTACGCGGATCTAATACGTTTGTAACACGTTGAACACGTTGAATTTGAACCTCTGAAAAAGGAGAAACCTTTTGTGGTCAAGCACGGATGCTAAATCAGCAATGGAAAAATGTCAGTCTGTCACCAAGATTACTTGCAGAGCCTTGCTATGCTGGCTGTAACTTTCTTTCTAATGGACCAAATTGAGGAGAACTTTCAGAGCTTGTTGATGAGAGACCAACCTCAATCCAGGGAAAATTTGGTGTATGTACAAAGTTGTAAGCGGACAAAATTTTGTATTTATGAGATGCGTCACTTTGTCACTTTGATGGTCAATGCTTTCGATATTTTTTTCGATTGACGGCAATATAGATCGTCTTAGTAAGGCAAGGGAAATCACCGAAAAATTTCTTACGGGATAATGTATATCCCCAGACGAAACAACACCGACGACTCATATTATATTATTTGTCAAGCCAGTGAATTTCTTATGAGAATGAAACGTGTCGTTTGCTGAACGTGTACACTCAAACCGACAACACAAAGCCAGACAAAATTGAGACGTTCATTTTGTTGTAAATCATTTAATTTAATAATAATTTTGTTAGGATGAACATGAACATGACAATGACGTACTTAAAACTATCGATTATACAGGAAAGACGAACGAAAAAAACTAAACGAAACGAAACAAACATGACGTGATCGAAATAGTTAAATTAACTGCTCATTAAATCCACGTTATGTTTGAATAGCAAAGAAAAGAAAAAAAACTAAAAATTTTCTTCACTGTTAAAGCAGCAATTGTTTAAACTTTTCGATGTCAAGAGAGTCTTCCTAAATTAGTCTTGTGTGTTGTTGTTTGAATCGTTGCCTATATCATTAAATTTCTCATCATCATCATAATATCAAAAACCTTTTGGCTGAGGTAAAAGGTGTTTTCATGAGAGAAGAAAGAAAAGTTAACTTAAAGTAAAATTTATTGATGCAAATCGAGGTTGTGATCAAGTTTATATTATAAAATAAAAGATTTTGCTGGTGGGTGTCGCGTTAAAGAACTATGCGTTTTTTTGTGTTATGTCTTTTTTAACATTAATGGTCTTAAGCAATTTTGTTGTTTATTTATATCTGCAGTTATGGTATATACATTCGGAACGAACAGAGAGACAAAAAAAACTTTACCAATCGAATGTGTGGTGGGCCACCCATACATTTATTGCATTTGCCTAATCAAGTCGCAGTAGAAATGCTCTTCTGTGACACAAACGAAAATCCGTCCAATGCACAGTCACGGTTAGAAATATATTGACTTCAATTTGCTAGTTACAATTGGAGACAATGTTCAGAGGAATAAACAGAGGAGCTAGCCAATATACCGTAAACTTTGATCTAATTTAAATAAGTCACTCCACTTGCCTGAAGGTATGACATCTTTTTTGTCTGGATTTTACTTTGCCGTGTCAAATTTTGTATGGGATTTAACTTGGGTTCAAGCGACAGCGAAATTGGTATAGGACATTGAAGTAAAGATCTTTGTTTGTTTTAGTTGTTCTTAGCTTGATGAAGGGTCAAACCAGACTCGAAGTTATAACGATTTACCAAATAATTTGAAGTTATTTCGCTGCCGCTCGAACCCAAGTTAAATCCCATACAAAAGTACAATGATCTATGACAAATGGTGTGTACTTTCAATGTAGCAGTTACGAGTTCAAAAACCTATGGGTAGTTTTTCGTCCTGATTCTATGATCGTTCTAAGTTAAATGGGAATCGCATTAGTGAAATTCTTCTACGAGAGTAACAGTGTAGAGAATTTTATTTGAAACTCCATTGACTAGTAATCTCGACGATCGGAAATGATCTCTTCGAATACTTGAAAGACATCGACGATCCGAAGGAGGCGTGGAAGCCATTGTGCAATACATTTGAATGGGCGTATCCAATCTAATGTCTCTACGCCGTAAATTATTGAGAAGTCTGGAATCTGCTGGAGCGGAAATGGAAGAGGAGGACATAATCTGTCACTTGCTGTAACAACAATTATCATTTCCAGAAATTTACGATTTCGTCGTAATCGCTTCAGAGACGATAAAGGCCAAGGCGAAGAACCCACAATGAAATGCGTGAAATGACGTCTGCTGGAGGGTGCTTCCATATTCAAATCAGCTTTAAGGGGCCGTTCATAAATGATTTTATGAAATTTTCAACCCCTTCTCCCTCCGTAACGCAAACAAAAGGGTCGAAATTGATCCAAGTTTTTAAGGTTTTTCACATTTTCTCCCTACTCCTCAAACAGCGTGACGTCATTTATAAACGGCACCCTTTTAAAGCTTTCAAATGTTCAGTGAGGAAGTTTCTTGGTGTCTGCTGAATGGTTGTGTAGCTGTGCAACAGGCATTAGTAATTTTTATTAGAGCTGCTGTCCATTTTCCGCTTCTTATTTATCGATAAAGACTTTATTCAGAATTATATGGCTCTTTAATGTCTGTCAAATTAGCTTGCGAAAGCGATTCTCTGATGTGAGTAAGAAACCCCCTTAACAAAGAACACCTCTGAAAATGTCTTTGGATTGTGGTTTATTGCGCCTAAATAAATGAAAACGACCTCATAATGAAAGCCAACGTTAACGTTGAGTAGCACAATGCTTTTTCTTGATTAATTGGTGAATGCACAAGCAATTTCTCGTATTTTTCATTTATTGATTTGTTGATTTTGAAATTGATCGGAGAAAATTGAATGGAAATTCAAATATTGTTGCAAATGAGCCGAGTACATTCACCCGCATTACCTACACCTGGCACACATCATCTCTACCAACCGAATTAATTTGACGGAACAAAAGAGCAATTGAGTAGAGTTCGCCTCAGAGTGTAATTAAGGAAATTTTCCTTATTTATTCGCATAATTACAAATCAATGAGCGAGTCATAATTTTGCGTCTTATCAGTGTCACCGCAGCGTTAAAATAACAGTTTCCAGTGCAAGAATTTTCAATTAAAATCTGTTGTCAAAGTTTAATTGAAAAATGTGGTACGTAGGAAGAAACTATTGCGGTATAAAGATGGAAATTGTTTTAATTTCAATGTCGAAATTGCATAAATTGGCGTCACTATTTTCTGCACACATTTGTATGTGTCTCTGTTGAAAACTGCAAATGAGTTATAATTACAAATTTATTGTTTAGAGCTGCCATTCCATACGCTAGAGTTGACAATAAATTTGTGTACCTACATTCAAGCGGTACTGGTAATGAAATTGGCTGCATTCAAAGACACGTGTACACCATACAGTCGATCACGTTGTCAAAAGAAAGAAAATTCTAATTGATACTGGGAAAAATATTGAATGGAATCGATTTATTATTCGAATTCGAAGAGAAAGAGATTGGAATAACCATCGGTAATTTTTGCAAATTTATTTTCTATTAACTGAATTGGAACATCCTAGAATTTAATTGAGTTCCTAGCTAAAATTGAAGCAAAAAGCCAAGATACTCTAATTGATACGAGCAGCTTGTTGATTATTCTGCAGAAATTAGTATTTTGTTGAAGCGCATTTTCACCGGCGACAATGTTGTCGCATTGAATTTGAAATGAAGAAGGAAATTTCCAATGAATATTTTTGGCGGCTAAATTTTTTTTCACTACAAGTCTTACAAGAAAAACTATACCTCACTTCCTTGATATGTAAGTTTTAGGCTGTGCTTCACACTACCGGCAAGAAACATTATGCGAGCAACTGTGAAAAGTGTTGTCAGTCAAGAACTCTTGAAAAGGAAATGATATCAACACGCCAAACTGTCTTTATAATTTATCGAAAAGGCGACAAACATTTCTTACTGAGGATTCAACTCAATCAACAACTGAGTGTACACATCCTTCAGCGATGCATTTGAGTAATTATGGAAGAAAAGAAAGATACAAAAAACTGAAAGATAATTAGACGAAAATGAATGCTCTATGAGATGAGCGACAGGTAGGTTACCTTTGTTGAAGCACGGAACATTACATCAATTCAAATTGTTTAAATGTGAAAACCTTATCACATTCGTCGCAATCAAATCCCGCATATTTCGTTCACCATGAAATGATAAATATGCTTTCTGTATGAACATAGGAAGTTTACAGTGAGTAGATAACTGAAATGCTTGCGGAAATTGTAAAATTCTACCACATTGTTTGCTGCGAATAAAATTTTACGGAGCAATTAAAAATTTTAATGGGGTACAGCGCTTTGAGTACATAAA